>JARFJB010002129.1:560000-580000 GCA_036346205.1 Vesta saturnalis
CCCACGCCTACACAACGGAAGAAGTCGGAAGGACAACAGCGACCAAAGAGGACACCGCCGACGTCGGCTTCAACGCGGAGCGGCATCAGTTACGCGCGAGCGACGGTAGGTAAATCATTCGCACATCTAACATTGTTTGTATTTATTACAGATACGCAGGGCATCAGCAACGTCAATGACATTAGGGCTATAACAGGACAGTCCACACAACATCCTCACCACTATAACGCTTGTTTTTTGGAATACCACAAAGCTTAACACAAAGATGTCAGCAGGCTTTACACACAACACACGCCCTGAATAGGACGAAGAATCCTGATCAGCGCACCACCAACATTACACAATGCATTATAATTTACTTTATTGTATAATATTATATATTTTAATACGTATTGTAAATACCTAAATACCATTATGTATCATGAAAACTTTAATAAACTTTTTTGTACTTGAGCCGCACCGAATACCGAGCTAGTAGCACAGTGATGACACGACCTGCTTAGCATTTGGGAGGTAATGGTTGGATTCCTGTTGCCGTCTACTTTGTATGAGGTTTTTTCAGGAGTTCCTCTGGTGCACATGTAGCGGCATGGTCACTGCGTATTCGCACACCATGTGCGGCTACTTAGGCGAATGATGGAGTAGTATTTCCCCTCTCAGAACACCAAATTCGTTTCATCTGATCTTATCCTGCCCACACCCGTCCTTCATCTCATCGTGCATATACGTAATGTATGTATGCTATCCATGATTGCGGCTGAAGGAGCTTGATAAACTCGAGCAGTCCGCCCTCCCCCCTTAGGGAGGGAATGAAATACGTGGCCTTTCCCTTTTTTCCACACCGAATCATCAGGCAAGATTGCTTCTTTTAGTAAAAACAAACTAGACGATAATTACGGGATCCCTACCCTAATGTGTAGAAGCTAAACAATTTTTATACCAAGTAGTGCTTCACTTTCGCGTCCTCGGACACGTCCAGGTGAAAGCAAGCAGTTCACGGTAACGTGACGCCAATGTACAACGCTTGCTTCACAAGTGCACGTGTGCTACAATTTAAGACCCCTTTACCTTGTTACGTATAAACTTTTGCTTTTGCTCTTCGTGTTTTATAAATTCTTAGTGTTGTATGACTCTTTATTATTATAATTCTGTACACGTGGACTGTAGAATAAGTACATGCTACTGCCGGCATTACAAGTGGCGCCCAACTCACATGGGCCCAAGTCGTGCAAACGCTTAAAGCCACTTACAGTTTCGACCAAGCCACGCACGTGCTCATTAGGGAACGCTTCTCTAAAGCAAAACAAGGTGTCACAGGCAAGACATTATATGAATACTTGCAGAGACTCAACTGCGTGGTTACCCCGCATGACGTCAACGTAATATTCGCGGACGGCGAAGTACGCCCCAGCAAGTACTAAAAACTACAGTGAATGTGCGAGGTTTGAACTGTCATTATGACAGATTTAACCATATTTACTAAGTGCGAAAAATAGCACCATTTTAGGTATAGGCTTCATACGTAGAGATAAACTCATCCCGGATACTGCTGCCAATCCATGGACATTTACCGACAAATTTGTAGAGTGGCACACCTTTAGACTTAAACTCATCCTTGTTTCCTGACGAAACCATACCAGCTGGCCCAGATCAGCATATATATATATCCATCGGATAACTCAGAGCAGGGCCGAACTGGCGCCTAACGATCACAGAGCACTGTCACAGAGTATGCAGACCTTGTTCGCTCTCGAAACGCATCTGCGAAGTACAACACCAGCTCCACGAGACCCGGACATTACAAGAGCAATCGATGAGATATTCACTCACGCGCTCTCACCCATCGCAATCCTACCACCTCTCTCGAACAGAGCAATATTTCCACGCTCACCCAAGAAAGAGTCCACGGACAGTCGATTTGCAAATGATCGATCTGAGGACCTCGCTCCAAGGGCCGACGGAGCCATCGCCCTCGGTCAGGTCGATCAAGAAAATACACTAGCATCTTCGCAGCAGGGGAGAGCCCAAGCTTCACGCCGAACACCGGATCGACACCAGTGATCATTTCCCACTGGCCACACCGCCATACCGAATGGAATCCGCCAAATAAGAGAAATTGAAGAACGAGATCGACAAGGTTCTCCATGAAGGAGTCATCGAAGCGTCCGCCTGGGTTGCCCCAGTGGTAATGGTCCCAAAGTCGAATGGAGAAGTAAGAGTCTACGTCGATTACCAAAGTTTGAACAGTATCACCTCCGTCGACCAACCCCTTCCGCGGATGGATGATGTTCTCCACGCTGCCAAAGCCGCCGTTCTGTCAACTATAGATTTGCGACCCGGCTACTGGCAGGTACCAATTCGGAAACGCGGTAAAGATAAGACCGCCTTCATTACCCCGTTTGGCCTATACCGATTCAACCGCATGCCCTTTGGTTTACGAAACCCTCCAACAACCTTCCAACGTTTAATCGATCGGATTTGTGCGGAATTATCGGGAATAGCAGTTCTCGCGTATCTGGACGATACTATTGTACTACCAAAATCACGGGACAAACATTTTGAAGGCTTAGATATAGAGTTCTCGCGAATGAACTGTTTTGAACTCAAACTCCGGAGAAGCAGGTCTATACCTTTCGGCGAACATCTACAGTACCTTGGTCACATTTTGACTTCTACCGACCATCACGTCAACCCGGAAAAGGTCGCAGCCATCACCAACTTACCAGAACCTCGCGACACGAAACGCCTCTTATCCGTTTTGCAAATGTGCTCGTGGTACAGAAGATTCATAAAGGCTACGCCACCATCTCCCATCCACTGATGAAAAGAAACGCAGAGTGGAAATGGGGAGAATGACCACGCCAAGTCTTCCAGGCGCTAAAAACTAAGCTATCCACAGCATTAATTCTGCGATAGATCTACTCAAATCTAAATTTTGGTATCAAGACTGACAATAGGCGCAGTCGTATCTCAGGAGGAAGCTGCAGACGAACGTCTGGTTCAATACGCAGAAATAAACTACAGCACCACCGAACGGGAAGCGCTAGTCGTAGTTTGGGCAGTAGGAAAATTCAATGGTCACATCGAAGGACGCCAAGTGACGTTCGTTATGGACCACAAACCCCTCGAATGGCTAATGTTAGTCAAGATGCCTACAGGCAGACTGGCCCATTGGCACCTAACATTAGAGCCATACGACCTCATGATCAAGCATACACCTTGAAAACAGAATGTAGTCGCTTACGCACTATAAAGACCACCGTGCGGACCACATAAATCCCTCGCGTGCAAAATTTGTTCCGTGTCCATTGGCACTCCCCGCAGGTGGCATTCCACGAAGGTCCGCCCAAGATATCCGGGAGAATCAACTGACAAACGAACAGATATAAAAGATCATAAAAAGCTTCGAAACAAACGGAGCTGATCTCAGAAGTTTGACGTCCAAGGGATGCCTAATAAGCCAAGGTGTCTTATACAGATACGCACTGAGTCGGGCTCAGAGAACACGCAACAAGTAGTCCCACAACACGAATGGAAGACTGTCCTAGCCGACCATCATGACGCTCCGATGACGGGACACTACAGAAGTGAAAGAACATTACAAGAGGTAACGGAAAGATACTACTGGACCGGCAAGCGTTGCTTTATCATAGACTACACAAAAGCTTGTTCGGAATGCCAGAAGTACAAGCCAACAAACTTGAAGCCTGTCCGCCTTCTCAAACACGCCAGCGGTTCGCAATGAACACAACCAAATGCGAGTCCACCGAAACAGCAGCCGCCTACTTAACATTTGGTAAGGAACTCAGAGCGACAGTTAACGTCACTCGCGACCAAAGGTCCATCATACAGGTCGAGAACTTCATCCCAGAAATCACTCCCATCCTAACGTACCTAAACGGAAGTGTTCGAGAAGCTCGGTTGCAACAAGAAGGAAAACAGGAACAGCGAAAGAAATACGCTGTAAAATCCGCCGAGAAGCACCCGACTACCAGCCTGGAAACCTGGTCCTTATTAAAACGCACATCCTAAGCGACAACACAAGGTAACGACCAGCAAATTCACACCCCGCTGAGATGGCCAGTACAGAGTGCTCCAGAAAAAATCAGCCAGGACTTACGAGAGAGCCCATAAAGGAGGTGGTGAACATGTTACGGCAACGCAACAATCACCTATTAGTTAGACACCCCAACATACACTAAATAAAACGCAGTACATACGCTACCACAGGTCGCCACACGTATAAGCCGTAGATGGAAACAGTCTAACTTTTTCATAACCATACGCACCTTCCACATCGAATAATCAGTCAGCATTGCTTCTTTTAGTAAGAACGAACTGGACGGTCATTAGGGGATCTCCACGATAACCTGTAGAGCCCAAACTGTTGTTACACCAGTTAGTGCTTTAGGGCCGCGTTCCCGGACACCTCCAGGTCAAGCCGAGCATCCCATTCTAACGTGACGCTTACTTCGCGAGTGCTAGTGTGCGCTATAATTTCAGACCCTTTACCTAGTTACCTGTGAACTCTGTTCTTTTCTAAGACTCTTTTTTATAAACTCTTAATGTTGTATGACTCTTTATTACTATATTTCTGTAAAGTTGACTGTAGAATACATACCTGCTACTGCCAGCCTTACAAAGTCAAAATTCCAAATCTGTGTAAAGCAACGTTATGTAACAAAATTTACAAACTTCTTAAAATTACATCAGATTTACATCAATTAAAACTATGTTTCTTGCCATCAGTTTGAAGCTCATTTATTGATCATATTTTAAATTTGTTTGATATCTACATTACTGTAGGTTCATACAACCTTTACTACTAATTTTTGCTAAATCTTATTAAAGAAGCTACAGGTAGTTCACATTAGAGATAATTTTTTGATTGGAAGGGATATATGTTTAATTACAAATAAAAATAAAGGGTCACGATAATCTATGAATTCCCTCTTGCACAACGAAGCACTTCCGTTTACCTTGCACGATATTGACATTCAAACTGGATTCCACAGAAAGAATCAATTATATTAAATGTCTCATGTTTTATAAAAGCAAAAGGTAACGATTTGTATAAATACGTTCCATTACACATCACCCATCAGGGGCAATCTAAACTGTTTGGGACCAATTCTAGGTCTCATTTTGCTTGTATTGATTACATTTATTTTACACATTGGCTGTTTTACTTAAATCACATTGTTAATGTTGGCATTCACTTCTAGTTTTTGGTCCCATTGAAATATGCCATAGCATTCAAATAAGATTCAAAACTTTTAAGATCACATGTAGCAGTTAGAAGAAGGATCATATTTGGGCTTAAAAACGTGTTCATTGGCTTCTTAGTAGTTAAACTTTGAGTATACCTTATTACAAAACGCTAATTATTTCTTTGTTTAACCCCCCTAGTTGCTAGATTTTTGTTTATTTTAATCGTTGTTGTGTAATCACCACAATAGTACTTATTCGATGACGATAAACATAGCGGAATTGGGCAGACCTACTTCCAATCTTTAATTTGGTCCATTCAAATTCCATTTCTATAAACGTACTTAGTCTGAAATTGTAAAACAATTTAATACTATTACCTTTGGTATAAAACTGCACTTTGGTCAGCCTTGTAATATTGTACACGCTAGATTAAGAATAAATTATGAAAATATAGAAGAAAACACGTAAATTAAAATGATCGTTAAGGCAAAATACAAATTAATGACCAGATGACAAGAAACATAATGCCGCCACCCGCCTTGATTCTTTATGACGTAACATTCATAATCTAAATTTAATATATGTTAACCTTGGTCCTTATAAAGAAATGTTAATCAATTGCCTTTTCTTGAAATGTGCTAGGAAATGCTTAATTTCAAAGAAATAAGATTGGCAGCAATTACTTGACCGTGTAGCATTTGCTACAGACCAAAGAAAATGCTTAAAGCAAAAGGTTTTCAGCATTAGCTTAATATCCTATGAATAAAAGAAACAATAGCCTGTTTCTATATAAGTAATTGCTTGCAAATTTGTAGGGTTGCTCTACATCAGCTTGAATTTGCTTAAATCAGTTGACATTTCACATTCGTTGCATTTGCTGTCTATGGCGCAGTTTTGCAGTGAAAAAAATTACAAGATGCGTAAGGAATGTATACAAGAAGTTTATCGAAAGTTATATCTCTTTAATCGTGAGAAAGTGGAGTGGCTTGCAAACTATTTTTTAGAAGGCAGTGGTAAAAAACGTGGTGGTGCTTTGTCAAGTGTAGAAAACATGAAAGTCTTTATTGGTGTTGTGGCTGACCTCAGCTTTCAAAATGCAGTTGCTGCAGAAAGTGGTATTCAGCAAAAGACTGTTTCTAAAACGTATTTGTTCGTTATGGATAGAATTGTAAATAAGGCAAACATATGGATAAGATTTCCTAAAACTGCACCGGATATTACTGAGGCCAATATATATGTGGTACCGAAAATACGAATTTCCCAATGCTATTGGTGTAATTGACTGCATTCACATACGAATTCCAAAATTTAATGAATCTGGTGACGAGCATGTGAATAGAAATCATTTACCAATATAAATATAGAGGCCCTGATAGCGCACAAGAAATATTTACAAGTATGGATTGTCAATAGCAGGCCTCCGTTCATGACAACAAAATTTAAAAAAATTCCAGCATTTATGCTTTCTTAAAAAATGCAGAAGAAGATTGCCTATTACTAGGAGATGACGGTTATTCCATATCATCATAGCTTATGGCACCTTGGAGAAATCCAGTGACACCTGCTCAACAGAATTATAACAACATTTTTTTGTAGAGAACGTGTTATAGTCGAACGATGTTTTGGACAATTAAAGGCTAGATTTTCCATTTTACAATATAAAGTTGGCAGTAAAATAGAAATCATTCCTTCAGTTATTATTTGCTGTGTTGTTGTGCATAATATTGCATAATTTTAGAGGATGACCAATTTAATTTGCTCGAAGATCCCACTAAATGATCCAGTCCATTTAAATATAGTTCACCGCTTAGGTCAAAGCAAATGCTGTTCAATAATAATTTTTTTCTAATTCTGTATCATGATTACATCATCGTTCTGTTTTGGAAGGGTAATAACGCATAACTCAAACTTTATTTTACAGTTTTTTGCGCTTTTCGATTTATGGCATTTGATACACTCGATGTTGAGGTTTTTCATACAGCTGTTAGGCCTAACCTCCAAAAATTGTGCGAAAAATTGTCAATTTCTAAATGTAAGTTTACTATCAGTATAACGATCATACAAAAATTCAATTTGATAATAATGCAAATTAGCAAATTGCAATTTCTAAAATTGTTTTATAACAATCAGAATTAGAAAAAATTGTATAAAACACACGTTTTATAGTGTGCATTTCCGTGCTCGTGATTTGGAACACTCGACGCTTCGCGTCTCGTGTTACAAACTAGCGTTCGCCCGGTAACACTAACATTATGATACTTGTATTTTAATATAATATTAATTCGGTTATATGTAGAAGTACATACTTTATCTGTTCTGTATTGCTGTATACTAGAACTAAAAGATTACTATAGGTAACTAAGTTAGTAAAGAAATGTCTTAAAGTTATAAGGATTTCTTATGTAAAACTACAAAAGATGTACTTTCAGTTGTTCCAATAACGTTAAGCGTTCTAATGGTGCAGTAACTTTTTTGTTTTGTCGGTTTTGGTAATTTGTTTGAGACTTCAGGTTTATTAATAGGTGGTACCAGTGTTTGTTCCAAACTTGTTGAAATTGATGCTGAACACTGAAGACCAACTGATATTGCACCTTAATATCGAGTTTGTGTTTAATATTACACAACTGACATAATAGTATATTATATACAGAGGGACCAAAGTGCAGCATTTAATCCCGAGAGTGAGGTTTGTTGCCTCGAGGGCGAAGCCCGAGGGCAACAACCACTCAGGGGATTTAGGAACTTTGGTCCCGAAGTATATGCTATTTTTTGCACTTCCAAAGTATTTATTTTTTTATGTCCTCTAGGAATCAGCAATTAAAAGCACGAAGCATCACATATATCGCATTAGCAATTCTCAATTCACGTTTGAAGAATTTTCTACAATGTTAACCCAAATAGAAGCAATTCTAAATTCGAGACCTTTCTGTGCTCTCTCTAATGATCCACTGACTACTGGTCATCTTCTGATAGGTATTGCTTTAATAATCTTTGCCGTTAATCTATTCCTGACAGTAAACCTAGATTCGGGCAACAATGTTCCACAATACAACAGATTTTTTGTAAGAGATGGTCAGTCAGCTATCTCAATCGTTTACAGAATAGACCAAAATGGGCGAAACCTGTTAATTCAAAGGAAAATGATCTACTGCTTATAACAGAAGAAAATACTTCACCCCTCAACTGGCCGCTAGCTAGAGTGATAGAGGTCATGCATGGTTCACATAAAAAAACAAGGGTTGTACGTTTGAAAACACAAGATAGTGAATTCACCAGAATTATAACTAAGTAATGTCAACTTCCACAAGTTGATAATATTTAAAAAAAGCTCACTATTTATTAAATGTTATTTTCGGTAGTTTCGTTCTCCGTCGCTCTATTTGTTTTACTCTCTTTTGTTTTTAATTACCCGAAGCCTTGCTGCTGCTGGAGGGGCAGTATGTTGAAGAAATACTCTCCAACCCGGTGTACATATATACATATATATTTAAATAAGACAATTTTCTTTAAAACTTGTGTAAATAAACGTAAAATTAATTCAACGTTTGAACGTCCTTTGTTCCTTTGTCAAGAATTTATTTATAAATTCTTGACAAAGGACAAAGGACGTTCAAACGTTGAATTAATTTTACGTTTATCACAAGTTTTAAAGAAAAATTGTCTTATTTAAACATGAATACTTGTGGAAATCTAAATAGAAACATACATATATATATATATATATATATATATATATATATATATATATATAGCTAGAGTTTATTGAGTTTGAAATTATCTATAGTTGGCAAGTTAGATAAGTTTGTGGAAGTATACAGTTCGTTTTCAATGAAAAATAGTTACGAGTGCAAAATTATGGTTTTGATGTGACAAAACAGGCTTTGTGGGGTTTGCACATGGTTGTTATTTTTATGAAAGCATTGAGCTATACCAGTAGCATGTGAGAAAGGTCAACATGGTTAATATTAATGGGTATGATTAGTTTCGCGTAACATATTTAGGTAATTTCGCATTTTATTCAGTGAATTGTAGCATTTTAAACACATATCAGATATTGATCACTTGGAGTATGATAATTATAATATGTAGAATATATAGTATTAGGTACAATGCATAAACTATTTAAAATATGAAAGAAAGGGTATGATACGAACATAGCATGTTGAGATGATTTAGATTACATTAGTACAGCTATGTAAGTCACATAGCGAGTAATTTCATTAATTTGTACAAATGATACATTCCGTTATATATAGTATTAGGTAGGAATGATTGATTAACATTGAGATGGATGTAAATTTAAATAATTCATAATAAAATGTTAAAATAATTATATTTCACAACATATTACACTTAAGCATAAGGTATGTTAGTTATCGTGATGCATTAAATCAAGTTCATATTTAGTTAGTAGGTTTATTTAAGCATAATGTTCCCTAAAGACATGAGGTACAGGTTGTAGATTACAAAAATAATGTTAAAAAGTAGGATTAGGCATTTATCAATGTCACAATTTCAATGTACGCAGCCAAGAATTATGAAAACGTTCGTGTTAGTGCGAAAAACGAATATAAGTGCTAAAATTACATAAAAACAGAATAATTACATTGGTGATTAACTATAAAACTTAAATAAGCCAGCAGTTCTGGAATTATTGTGATTAATTAACATTTACAGACATTAAATTAGTGATATGCAACAATTCGACACAAGTCTCAGAAGAACTTACAAACTTCTAAAAGTGTGAGAATAAATTAAAATAAGACATGAACATTAAGAATATACACTTTCACAAACATTTAAAGTGCTTAAAAGTGTAAAATTATACATTAAAAATTATAGTATTAATTTAAGGTTATGTTATTTCCTCGCATAAAAATTATGTAAAAATTGTTATAGATTGGGACAATTTGGCCAAAATAAATTATAAGAGGTAAAAATAGTAAAGTAGCCTCAATTTCAAGTCACATATCACTATATTAGTGACTATTTTGCCAAATTTAGTTTCTAAGGGTGTTTGAAAATTTCAGATAATTTTCCTTTCAAATTGGCCGTAGGCATTTAAAAGATGTATATTTATATGTGGTAGCATCCCATATTTATGTGGAAATCAATTCCAGGCCTGAAATGTACATAAAATTAGCTTAAAATCAATAAATCGATGTAAAAATCAACATGGTAAATAATTGGAGGAATTAGTTCGTGTTTGGATTGAATTTATAGGAAAAATTATGTAGATTCCGAATATGTTGTTAGTTTTAAGATAGGTTTAGGGGTTCAAAAGTTATGAGCTTTTGAAATTAAATTGTAATTTAAGAAATGCTTTAGCCAATCAGAATTGAGGAAACATTGGATGTAGTTGTTGATAACAATCGAAGATTTGGTTTCTAACGCTTTGCATATAAATAGAAGTGCTGAAGGATTAGTAGCTCTCTCAGTTTTTCTCTGTTACAACAGCTTGTTGACAAATTTTTCTTGAAAATATTTTAAACAAAATAACGTCACTTTCGATAAAAGTAAAGTGCGGTTTTAGTATCGGCAGTGTTTAAAAACAAGTGCTATTCATTTGTCGGTAAATAATTTAAAATTAAGGTTAGTTTACCTTTTCAAAATAAAAATCGGTTGTTATCGACAGCGAGTGAAAATATTTCCAGAGATTCGACATTGTTTTTAAGTTTTGTTTACGGATATTGCTAATTGTGTTTTCTTCATGTTTCTATCATTATACATTTTATTTACTGGAAGCGTGTTTAATTTAAATAACCTTCAAACTATTGATGCATTTCAAAACTTATTTTGAAATAAAAATAATAAGTGTGATGATCCTGAAAATAAAGAATTATCAATATGAAGAAAAATTAGTGAAACTTACTTAAACGTATAAGCATTTAAGTTAGAAGCAAATTTGGATGTTCAAGAAGCAGAGTTTGATTTCGAAGGAGCTGTTTTTACGGTCAACTACAATATCAGCGTGAAGAAGATAAGGAGGACATTTTATGTGAGTGTTATGACTTTATACTTTATTGTTGACATTGATATTTCATTGTTGTATGCATAATTTCCACATTTGGTAACAAACATGATGTGCAACAACGTGTATGCATGTCCAAATGGAATAGGTACTATTTGAGCTAAAAATTAAATGGTTAATATAATATTTAATAAATTCAAACATATTTATACTTACATGTATGGCGTATTTTCTTTTTGCTGGTAATGAAAGGTCATATGAATGCGTATTCATAGCGCATGCCCAGTTATACATTCGAAGATTTTTTTTTATGTACAGGGAGTTGCACAGATATCGATGCTATTTATAAATTATAATTCTATTTCTTTGAGTAATTTGGATATAATAAAATATAAATGGGCGATAACTCAATGTGTATTAATCATATTACCTATAATTATAATATTCAAAATCATTGTATAAATCAACAAACTAATAATTTACTTTATCATATAAAATTAAAGTCTCTTCTAAATTTGATCCCTATCCCCTTTGATGAGTCTTTACATGCGACTGTTTAAAAGTTAGTTGGGCAATATAAATATTAATAAATACGAATATAATAAATATAAATATAAATATTAATACATGTCATGTTAAAGTTAATTAATATCAGCGTAATATTTGTAATTCAAAGACAAAGTACATAAAACGTGCATAAGAAGTAATAGTGACTTAAAAACATAATTAAGTACATGAACAATAATTGTGCAGAGTGCTATTTAATATAAAATTGTAAATTCTATACAGAAGTTCGCCTCGTCAATGAAAAGAATTGTTAGTCACAAAAAGTGGCACCTTTAATCCTAATGATACAATCTACTATTGTTTGTTTTCGGCTAAACATAAAAAAAATCTACGACATGGAATAATTTCAGTACCAATTCGTGCTTGATCTTTTATTTTTGAGCTAAAGACTAAAGAATAAATTATTTTCAGATCCAAAGGAAGATATTCAACCTCTTGAAGATGACAAGGGGAGATATGAGGAACCAGAAAGTGACGCAGAAAGCGAACACAGCCTACACGATACAGATACTGACCAAACCGATTGCGAAGAAAATGAGGGCAATGAAGTCATTCAAGAACAAGGCAGTTTTGAGGAAAGTGGTGAATTAATGAATGAAAACACTAATGATACTTTTTTCCCCATTATTAGAGGTCTTACACGAAGCCATAATGTGGTAATACATTTGCCTGGTGTAAAAGGCTTAGCACGTAATGCAGAAACGCCGCTTGAATGTTGGAAACTTTTCTTTCGTGATGCATCGATTCAAGAAGTGGTCGATTGCACTAATAAATATCTTCAAAGAAAGCGCAATAACTGTAGCCGTGAAAGAGATCGTGCTGAAACTAATTTTTATGAACTAAGTGCTCTTGTTGGTCTTTTATATCTAGCGGGTATCAAAAAAAGTAACCATGTCAATATTTTTGAACTTTGGATAGACGACGGAACAACTCCTGGATGTTTTCGGGCAACAATGAGTCAGAGAGGATTTTATACACTACTAAGTGCTCTACGATTTGAGAACATTCATGATAGGGATGTTCACAATGCCTCGGGTAATTTGTCCTCTATTAGAAAACAGTTTGATGGTTTTGTTCAGCTTTGTAAATCGCATTATACAATTAGTGAATATGGAACTGTGGATGAGATGCTTGAGGCATTTAGAGGTCGCTGTAAATTTCGGCAATATATTGCTAACAAGCCAAAAAATTCGGCATTAAAATATACGCTCTAGTCGATTCCAGATCATTTTATACCTCTAATCTAGAAATTTACGCAGGGAAACAGCCCGAATGTTAATATCAAGTGGAAAATACTGCTTCTAGTGTAATGAAAATGATTATAGAGCCAATTCTCAATACCGGTAGGAACATTACGATGGACAATTATTTTACTTCAGTTCCACTGGCTATAGATCTAAAAGTTAAGCACAACATCACCATTGTTGGAACGTTGAGAAGAAATATAAAAGAAATTCCCCTTGAATTATCAAATATCAAGGAACGACCATTTCTTAGTAGTACTTTTGCTTTTTCAAAAGAGTCTGTATTGGCTTCATACGTCCCTCCGAAAAAAATGAAGAAAAATGTACTTCTTTTGTGTACCATGCATAACGGCGATGTCATAGATGAAGAGCCAGGAGACCAAGTAAAGCCCGAAATAGTAAGTTTTTACAACTTAACTAAGGGTCCAGTCGACGTGGTTGACAAAATGAAAGCGTTATACTCGGTTGCAAGAATAAGCTGTAGATGGCCATTGACCATGTATTTTTCAATGCAACACATTGGTGGCGTCAACAGCTTTATAATATATAAGGCAAGTAACATCAACGACCCCATTCCGCCTAGACGTGTATATTTGAAATAAAACCTCACCTAATAAGCCGGTCCAAAATTACAAACTTACCATACAACTTACGAACTTCTATTAGAAAAATAGCAAAACTACTACTAGAAGAAGTAAGAGAACCTGAAAATGTCAATGAAAGTTTTTATAACTTCTGTTCTCATCGAAAAAATAAAAAAGTCAGGAAAGTATGTAGAACTTGTCAGCCACACATTTGTCCTGAATACACAATTTTTTCTTGCCGAATCTGTACCACAGAGATGGGATCTGATGAAGATTTATAAACATTGAAAATATCATGTTTTACAACTGTTCGTAAGGCTAAATTTGCAATTAAAACTAATCTTTAAAAAAAACAGCGTTTTATTTCTTAAAATTTTATTCGTGAGAAAATCTCACACGCGACTAACGATGGGGTTTTTAACCTAGGGACTAATGCCGGGTTAAGATAATCACGCCTCAGATTATTGCATTCCAATCAATGTTTAACAAGTAAAGTTTTTGCATAAAAATTTTATCTTTGACTATCACTGGATTGTGCTATCGTAGAAAGAATTTTTCTTTTGGTAATATGATTCTCAACTTGAGTGTCAGGAGATGGTATTTGAAAATTATCTGAAGAGGGGTTCCAAGATAATCACAATAACAATCTACAAGGTGACCTTGTAAGATTAATATCAAATTCGGATATTTGTTCATGAGAAATACTGTGCAAGAATTTATTCGAATTGAAACACCATTTTCTTAAATGAAATCCCGAGTGACTTAGGAGTGAATTTAATTGAGAGTAAAGAGTTTTCAGTTCATCATAACTATCGCATCCAGCTAAAACATCATCCATATATGTTTGGGGAAGAAG
Source organism: Vesta saturnalis (assembly GCA_036346205.1). Taxonomy (NCBI): domain Eukaryota; kingdom Metazoa; phylum Arthropoda; class Insecta; order Coleoptera; family Lampyridae; genus Vesta; species Vesta saturnalis. Next base: position 574,434 of record JARFJB010002129.1, read on the forward strand.
AGCATTAGATGCAAGGGGTATTGTGTTCCTTGAATAGCTATTTCTTTCAAAACACGAGTGGCGACAAAGAGTGCAAAGTTTGTCCCATATGTGACGTTGCGAAGCTCAATACACGACAAAGGATTTTGGGGAGAATCACGCCAAAGAATATTTTGTAAAAAGACTTGATCTGGGTTTAACCTAATTTACCTACATATCTTCTCTATTCCGGCGGTGAGTAGGAATCTACATGTACGAAAACGACAAAGGATATCATACAAATCAGTTTGCACATGAAGCGTCAAATACAACTCTGAGTTTGGAAACTGAACTCTACCCTCGTAGGACACACAAGTGAGGGATGAAATATTTATTTTCGCCAATCTTGTTAGTGCGGGAAGGAGGAACAATTCTAGCGTGATTTATATTTATCTATAAATTTTTTAAACTCTGTAAACAGATTAGGTTCCTTCTCGAATCTCTTCTCAAGAGACAGAAATCGTATTTGAGCAAAATTTAGCGATTCACTAAGCTTGCAGTACTCAGTGGGTGATTTAAGGGGTACATCAACTTGAAAGCGACCATTTTAGAGAATTTTAGTTGTACGAGTGAAAATTTCTTCAGAAATTTCATCTTCGGGAGTGAGAACAGGCTTATTTGGCATTTTTTGAATGTTACAAAACCTTGTAAAGATTGAATCGAGTTCAGTATCGTTTTCAGAGGATGTAGTTACGTGATAATATTGAGAAAATGAGAGCAATTGATTAATACAATAGTGCGGAACATTTCTGAGACTTTCCATCCCAAGTGTGTTTTGAGAAGAGTAGGAAGATTTTTACCCACTTTTACAAACCCATATGTTAATAGATAATAATAAATATCCGCTCCAAGTAAAACTTTAATATCATTCGGAGTGGAAAAATTAGGGTCTGCGAGGTTTGAAAATATATGATCTGGAATTTTTAATTTTCTTGGACATATGGAGTTTGTGGTAACTATTCTGTAATTCTGTCAAGTACTACACAAGATACTTTAAATCCTTTTGAGCAACGAACATTACAGTGCAAAAGTGTAGTAATCATTTTACTCGAGAATGTGAGACTTTCAGAAACTCCAGAGATATTTAAATTTTTATTACATCTACTACAAATCAATTTGTCAACTAAATTTTGAGTTATAAAGGAGTTTTGACTCCCACTATCCATAAGTATTCTGATTTGAATAGGTTAATTTTGTTTTAAGTAGATGGTAGCTTTAGATGTAGCTAAAAGTACGTGAGAGTTTTTTGTAGATAAAGCTAAATTCTATGTGGTTCTGTTGTGATTACTACGAGATGGAATCCGAGAAGTAGGGCATTGATTATCGTAAGCTGAAGTGCGATTTTGCGTTTTCTGAGAGTGACTGGCATATAAAGGACTACATTTACTGCAGAGGAGCAACCTGAGGACATATGTTGAAATTATCAGATGCGAAATTTTGATATTAGTTCTGAGAGTAGGAATTGTTTTCGAAATTTTGAGGATAGTTCTTGTGAGGAATTTGATTTAAGTGTAACAAAGTGTGATGCTTTTTATTACACTGCGAGCGAAGTGTAATTTTCAATCAGATCTTTATTACAATTTAAACAATAATGTTTAGATTTAATGAACGCCAATCTATCTCGTACAGAAAGTGATAAATACTTTGCAAACATATATTCTGTGGGTGTATAATCTAGAAAATTGAAAACTAATAATGCTTCAAGAATTTCTTTATCTTCGAGTTTTAAGTTTATATTTCCAAGCTCACAACAGTGGACGAAATATTGGTGGAATTCCTATTGAGATGCAACTTGCGATTATATACAATAAACCAAACCCATATAGAACCAAAATACATTCTCTACTAGACGAAATATTGTTTTCTACTGCGAACATGGAAAATTATGTTGGGCAACAGCCGATTGAACGTTATAAAGTTCAAACCGAAAATGTGTCTCTCCTTTCCCGTCTTTGTCACTCCATCTCAGGAAGCAGTAGAAATATTTCAATGGACAACTTCTTTACCAACATAGGTGTTGCTAACACACTTTTAACAAATCATAAACTCACGATTCTTGCTACCATTAGAATAAACAGAAAGGAAGTTCCACTTGAATTTGTCCAACCTGCGAAACGACTCGAAAAGACAAGCATGTTTGCATTACAAGGCGAAGCAACCACAACATTATATATACCAAAAAAAATAAAAATGTTCTCATGTTGTCATGTACCATAATGGAGATAAAATAGACCAAGCCACTGTAAAATCATAAATATAATTGATTACAATCAAACAAAAGGTGGACAACATGTGTGCGGCGCATGAGTGTGCCAGAGCTACTCGTCGTTGGCCAATAGTTCCATTTTATATGCAACTAAATACAGCTGGGATAAACTCATTCGTTATTTCTAAGAGCAATTCAAAATATATGGATAATACACCTCGAAGAATGTTTCTGGAGAATGTTGGTTTGCAGTTATTAAACGAATACTTACGATGAAGAGCTGCTAATAATCGGATACCACATACCATTAAATGTCGCCTTAGAGAAATTTTACGTTTACCACTGCAGGAAGAAATACTCGAACCACAAACTGAAAACAAGAAACCATGCTGCCTTTATTGTGATAAAAAAAATACATTTACAAGATTTAGCTGTGTATGCTGTAAAAAAACGTATTTGTTTGGAACATTCCAACTACATGTATAATGACTGTTTGGCTGGTGAAAGTGACGAAGTGACGTTATAATTTTAGTTAGCCGATTTTTAAAATTCGGGTTAGAAGTTCTGTCTTATTTTTATGTTTATTATGTAAAATGAAAAAATAAATGCAGACTGTGAGTCCGACGTTAATATTTTTGTCACATAGATCTACATTAGTAACGGAAGGTTAACAGGTAGAGTCTGTACCCTATTTAATCTGTATGACGGGTAATTTAACAGCAGCACCTTCAAAAAAGACCTTGTTGAGTTTGAACCTTGCTTTGCTTGTCTTTTTAATTTCGACTACCTTCCACTTTGACAAATTGCATCTTTGTAATCACATATAATTACAATATACAATAATTATAATAGTTAAAAAATAATTAGGCGTTAAAGCCTCTGATTCTTCAGAGTCTAACGATAGAAAGGTGAGAGGTCGAGAATTTACGATATTTTCTGCAGATATTAAGCTATAGAGTAACTCTTTATTAGGAATTCTTGTAGGTAATGCAGTATGTAAGGAAATTTTGATAGCCTCCACTAATATTTCCAACGCTACTCTCATATGAAGTTATGAGGTGAGAGTAAAGTATTAAAATGAAAAGTTAATTGAGGGGATACTAGTGAATTTGCTATCAGTTTACTATCAACATTTTGTAATTCTTTCTTTAAAATTTTTTCACTAGCAATAAAATCTGTACCGTGTCAGCACTTAATTTATAGGCAATTTCTAAATGAGTTGCTCTGGTGGCGAGACATGTGAAAAGAGCTCCCCATTTTTTTTTCAGTTCGTCTTCAGACAGTTACATTTATTGGGCAAAGTAATCTACCCCTGTGTGACTAAACGGTGCCGTATACTTTGTAACCCTACATCCAGGCAATGTAGATATTTCAGGTGTCTTTGGTACGGCAAAATCTATTTTGCAAAAATTACAATTTCGTCTGATTCTGTTGAGAAATCTTAATTTGAGGATGTAGTTAATTTGCCGCACATCATTCACAAGTAATTCGTGATTTCGATATAAATACATGTGATGATAGTCTTGAACAATGAGTAAAGCTAAAAGATTTTCCCTTGGTAATATAATTAGTCTTTTGGTGTATAATCCAAAGTATGTTGAATTATCTAGTCTTACTCGAATGCGAAGTAAATTATTTTCATCAAGATATAGTGACAACTTAAATAGACTGCTTGACCTTTTGACAATTGGATGTAATTCCGATCGGTCCCTTTTATTTTGTAGCTGTTTAATTTCGTTTTCGTAACACTCAAGTTGAGCTTGTTTTATTAAAATGTTTCTGGCTTTTAAGAGTTCATCTGTAGTCATTAAATCTAACTTTTATTCACTTTTCTTAATCTTTAATTTAAAAATATCCACAGCTCTGATAACATATGCAGTCGTTCTTAGAAGTCTTTTGAAATTACTGAATCCTGCAAAATTAAACTTTTTTTGCGTTGGTGTTTTTCACAAACTGTGCACAGCTAGGCGAACACGTAGCTCCAAAGGTCATTACCGTCATGACATATTTTTCTAAAGGATTCTCAGGACTACTATTACGGCACAAAAACCATTGCGCATTTTGATCCTCGTCTAGGCTTCCAACACGTAAAAACGTTTCTTTAATATCTGCAGCGAAACCTATCATTATTTCTCGAAAGCGTAGCAGTACGCCCAATAATGATGAAAGTTGATCCTCTCCCAGTAATAACATCGTGTTCAGAGATATTCCTTGCACAATTGACGCAGTTACCACATATTTCGTTTGTTTTCCATTATTTCTTGGTCCGTCAGTTTCCTAATATACTTCTTTTCTAAAACTTCTATCTGCTTGTTCATTTTTCCACCCAGTTCTTGGTTTCTTTCAATTATTTTCTCAATGTATTTGAGCCTCTGAAGTGCCATAGATTTGCTGTCTGGTAGTTTAATGTAGTAATACGTCCAGGTCAACTTTATATTGATTTCCTACTTGAAATAACGTTTTTTCCTGTATATCATTAGCTCTTTGTAGTTTTTTTTGACACGGGTGGCTTTAGAGGCTGAATACCTAAGTTTTCAACTGAGAAATATTCCTTAACAACATTAAAGAGTTGATCACTGACATCATCCTTATTAATGTTGTTATTACATTCCCAAATGTAATAAAACTGCTGATTAAAATTATTTTTAGGAAACAATGCAAATATACACTAACCTAACCTACACTTTGCAGTTATGGGTTGAGATTCTAAACCTTCTTTTATACAAATTGGTAAAGCTAAGTGCCAGTTATCTAACCCTATTAAAATTTGAGATTTTGCATTTTCGTATGATTTAAAAGGCAAATTTTGCAAGTAAGAGTATGTGTTTTTAATTTCTTCAGCATTTAATGATCGTGTAGGAAGATTAAATGCATTAATTGTTCTGGCGGTACAATAGTGAAATTGTTTGACTCCAGGATAAGCACCAGAAATTGAAAATCACCTGGGTTTCGCCTTGCTTCGAACGACATACCTGAATCCTCTCCACCATTGATTAAGGTTGGCTTCACCATTGTTGATGTTAGTGGTGCAATAATGTCATCTCTTGGTAAATGATTAATTTTTAAAGAAAGAAATTATTGGCCAAAGGACCATACTTACTGATTTCATCGTCTTCCATTTTCTGGCTATCGTCACTTCTCTGGCCCTTTTCTAATTTTTTTCCGGATTCCCTCTATAATTCAATTTCTCTTCTGATTAATTTTCTTTCTTCTTCAAGAAGTCGAAGCATCATCGTTGCTTTGCGGCTGACTGCACCTTTTTGTGAGCTTTTTTTACTTTTGGATTTGTATATTACCATTTTTGTTTGCGTATACAGAGCGGGCATTTCCATGAATCATCCGA
>JARFJB010002129.1:585000-662500 GCA_036346205.1 Vesta saturnalis
AACTTCAATAATGACAATAGAAAAAAGGGAAAAGACGACTTAAACTTAAAAAATTGGAGACCATTATCTTTGCTGACCGTTGATTACAAAACCTTAGCAAAAAGTTTAGCTACACGACTTATGAACATTATCAGTAAATTAACATATACTGATCAATCCTATAGTATACCGGAGAAATCAATATATGACAGTCTCCATTTACATAAATTCTATCCCTTGACCTGCAAAATACATACGATAATATATACCACAACTATTTGTTGAAAGTTTTAAATAAAATGAATTTTCCACTTTTTTTGTAACAGCAATCCAGCTTTTATACACGAACGCAAAGTTCCATGTTAGAGTAGGAAACCTCCTAACAGAAGCAATTAGAATCCAAAAGGGAATTAGGCAGGGGTGCCCCTTGTCTAGTCCGTTATTTTCTATCGTGTTAGAACTTTTTTCGCATATGTGTCGAAGGGAGCTTAGTGGATTACAACTACCTCAATCAACAAACAAAGCCGTTCTATCAGCATACGCAGATGATGTCTCGATTTTCATAACGAGGGATAAAGACCTTTCGAACATACTAAAGTGCTTCAGTTATTTTTCCCGCGAATCAGGAGCAATAGTCAGTTTACAGAAATCAGAGGGATTATGGTGTGGACAGTGGAACATAGATACGATTCCTCGTTAGGATGCACATGAAAGGTGTTGCTCAAAAAATTTATAGTAGTTACCTTCAACAGTTCTGATGAGCGTACAAGTGAAATAGCTGTAGATCTTTTAAATGCAAAGGATAACAGTGCCCTACAAAAATGGCCTTTTAGACCAAATACGCAGTTGGTAAGGGGTCGAATTAAGCTAATTAACACTTTTATCGCGCCTAAACTATGCCACATCTTACAAATAATTTCAATTCCTGATATCTATATAGATCGACTCCAGAAAGCTTTGACTAATTTTGTATGGAATAAGAAGAAACATTGCATTGCATTACAGAGCATACGATTGGCAGTCACTCCACAAAGTACCTAATAACACATGAAATACACCGAGCTACGTTTTGAGTGTTCGAAAGGCCTGGAATACAATTTCTCCAATGTTTGATAATTTTCCTAATTGTTGTGAGGATTTAATAAAAATGCCATTAACAATATGACCCTTATGGCCTGAAAGATTCCACAAAGTTGTATCAGATGACATCTGGTTAAGATGTGGTATAAATCTACTAGGTGATGTTTTAAATAAGCACGATTGAAATAATGAAGAAGATGTCCTTTACAATTATGTACCTCCTATCGCAAGACATTCGTTACATAACAGCTTAGAACAGTTAAAGCAGCTATATCAAACCTTTTTATCCGGTGCCTTTAGAACCAATATGGCATCAAAATGGTCACCAAAGATAACCTTTAAATAGGCAATAATTCAGAATATTTTATAAACAAAAGCACAAGAAAGCAGTTAACGGAGCAAATTTTAGTGATTGGGCTAAATATTAATACAAAATGAAGGAACGCTGGACAAATGGAGATGTATATATACTATATATATATATATATATATATATATATATATATATATATATATATATATATATATATATATATATATATATATATTGGGAAAAATTGTTTATACCGCCAACCTTAGGATCAGATGCTGATATAGCCTGGAGGTTTGCCTAAAAACCGGTTAGCTGACATGATTTTTTTAAGCAAAATCGGACAAAGAGAAGAAAAAAACTGTTTGCGATGCCATGTAGACGGAAATGCCTGGCATATTGTGATAGACTGTGATCTCGCAACACAAATGTGGGTATTTATTCAAAAAGTAGTTAAAAACATGCTAGGTAATAGCACTATAACTTTACGAGTATGATTTGCCTCTACAACACTCAAATCAGGGCTGATACCAGCTTAGCTAATTCTTTAATAGTACTGGGGATTAGTAATGCTTACAGACAATATCAGCAATATATCAAAAACCCAGTTGTGTTACCGAACTACCTAAAGAACTATAAAAAACGGTTAAAAAATCAGAATACTTACTGAATATTAATGGAACCTTGACAACAATAGCGCGAATGTATTTAACAATAAGTGGTGTTCAAAAAATGTGATTTGTACTGTAGACACTGGGGGACTAATTTTGAATAAAGACCTGGAAATTCAAATTGTAGTGAATAAGCACAATGTAGTTTTGGATAACACATACGTTTTTTTTTTAATAAACAATAATAGTAGTAATACTGTTTAGAATTAGTATCACATTGTAACATCATATTTTGTTCATATTTAATTGAAGTAGTATCTTGTGTATTTTATTAAAAAAAAAAAAAGAGTTGTTGTTGATTTGTAATTGTAACATATATAAAATTTGTCATATAAAAAATTGTGAATAAAAGTAATTTGGTAGAACTTTAGTTCTCAATAAAACAATTTACATTAAGCAAAAAATAGCGGGTAAGTCCCTAACATTGTGGTCCTTCGTCGAGCCGGATATTTGAATTCGGAAATATATTGTGGAGAAACATTTCTGTTCAAAGAAATATAATTGGTGTGGACAGAAAATATTGGTTTCGACATTTTGTTAAATACGTGACTGCCTACCAGTTGGTATCTAGTGAAATTACAACAGAAGTAGAAGCAGATATATATGCAAACATATTACGTTGGTTTATCACATTAAGCAAGGTTTGGTTAAGGCTTCAAGTAAGTTGACGCATCCTTTTATTTCAAAATATACGTTTCATTATTATTATTTTACTTAAGAGAGCATTCGATTTGTATAAGTAACGTTATAAATCATGGATGATAATGTAGACATTACATTAAAACAATTAATTAAAAAACGGGGTGTTTTAAAAACACGACAAACAAATTTTAATAAATACGTTCAACAACTTTCTAATAACTACAACGAAAATAAAAATTTGGATCAATTTTTAATTACTGAATTAAAAATAAGATTAAAGAAGGTGGAGAATTTGTTGGATGAATTTAATAATGTTCAAACTGAAATTGAAATAATTACAAGTGAATTTGAGAATGAATATAATAAACAATTATCAGAAAGAACATTGTTTGAAAATTCATATTATGAGTTTGTCTCTATTTGCACTGTTATGATAGGTTTAGGTAGTTTTACCAGGTCTAGTAGTGATAGCAATGAGAGCAATAATTTAAACACCCACTTAGCAGATAACTCTTTGGCTCAAACTGGGCCTAAGTTACCTTCTATACCGATTCCAAAATTTAATGGCATTTCAGAAAATTGGTTAATATTTAGAGATGCATTTTGCTCTTTAGTACATAATAATAAATCGATCGGCAATCTTGAAAAATTTTATTTTTTGAAAGATGCACTTACAGGTGAAGCTCAACAAGTATTAAAATTGGTAAATGTGTCGTCTGATAATTACACGATTGCTTGGGACATGCTATGTGAAAATTACAATGATAGAAGCATGTTAGTAAATGAACATGTAAAACTTCTATTTTCTATTCCCAATCTTTCTAAAGAATCAGCATCCGATTTGCGTGATATGGTGAATAATATTACAAATAATTTGTATGCTTTAGAAAAACTAAATGTAGCTGTTGATCAGTGGGATCCTATGATTATTTATTTGGTATCTAGTAGATTAGATGGTGTTACTAAGAGAGTGTGGGAAGAAAAGAAACCCAGAAAACAATTGTCTACCTGGGAAGAATTTAAAGAATTTTTAAAATATAGGATTAACATGTTAGAAAATTTAGAAAAAACTAAGAAAGACGAGAAAAGGTATAATTTTGATAAACATAAACAACCTTCAAAATCATTTGTAGCAACTGCTAATAGTATTTGTGTGTATTGTAGAGAAGCACACACTATAATTAATTGCACTGAATTTTTAAAGCTATCAGCTTCTGATAGATATAATGAAGTCAGATGTTTAGGCTTGTGTGCTAATTGTCTGAAGAAAGGAAACCATAGAGGTAAATTTTGTAATGCAGGGTGTTGTAAAAAATGTGGATCAAAACACCATACTTTATTACATTTTGGGACTTCTTTGGTGGATAATAAACATAAAGCCAGTACAAGTAAACAACATGAACCAATTTCAAATACTCTTTCCGATATAACTCATATAGGAAATGGTTCAGTTACAATCAATAATAATAGTTCTAATCCACAAAATTGTGATGATCAACAATTGATCAGTAATTCAATACAAATGAATGTTTATGACAAGTCATCAACAAACGAAGTATTACTTTCTACAGCTGTTGTACAAGTAAGTGATAGAAACAGTGTCTTTCATACTTGTAGAGCATTGCTAGATAACGGATCTCAGTCTAATTTAATAACAAAAGAATTTTGTGATTTTCTATTGCTGAAAAAACAAGAAATTAAGTTGTCGATTGTTGGTATAAATCAAATAGAAAGTAGGATTAAAGAAAATTGTTACATAAATTTTATGTCCCTGCATTATAATTTTAGTCAATCTGTTTCATGTTTAGTAGTTCCTTCAATCAGTAAATCTTTTCCGTCAAAAAATATAAATATTAATCATCTTGTTGTACCTAGTCATCTAAAGTTAGCTGACCCTGGATTTTCTACTGCTAGTGATGTCCAAATTCTTTTAGGTGCTGACATATTTTATCATTTACTGTGTGTTGGACAGATAAAATTGGGTTACAGCGAGCCGATGTTGCAAAAAACCAGATTAGGGTGGGTTATGACAGGATCAATTCAGGACACTGGGCGAAATATTTCATTATGTCATTTTAGTAAAACTGATGTCCAAAATCAATTAGAAAAGTTTTGGAAAATTGAAGAAATTCCCTCGATAAGTAATTGTTTGTCCTTTGACGTAATTGCAATGTGAAAAGTTATTTTCAGAAAATACAAAGCGCGACTTTGACGGTAGATTTGTGGTAAAAATTCCATTAATTCAACATCCCAATGAATTGGGTAACTCGAAAAAATTGGCATTGAAACGACTGTTTGCGTTAGAACAAAAATTTGCAAATAATCACATTCTTAAAAAAATGTATACAGATTTCATGAACGAATACGAGCAACTGGGACATATGTCAGTTTGTAATTCTTATAATTCTAATTCTTATTATTTACCACATCACGGTGTGTTAAAAGAATGTAGTTCAACTACTAAACTAAGGGTTGTATTTAATGGTTCTGCAAAAACAACTACTGGTGTGTCTGTAAATGATTTGCAACATATTGGTCCTAAGCTTCAGGATGATCTTTTTGGCATTATTCTAAGATTTTGTATGCACAATGTAGTTGTTTGTGCAGATATATCTAAAATGTATAGGATGATCTCTCTAGATCCTAGTGACAGATACCTGCAAAAAATTCTTTGGCGTTCAGACCCTACAAAAGATGTCCAAGAATATACATTAAATACTGTTATCTACGGAACAAGATCAGCACCATATTTAGCTATTAGGTGTTTAAGACAATTAGGTATAGATAATCTTGAACGATATCCTGTTGCTTCTACTACAATATTAAAAGATTTCTATGTAGATGATATGTTGAGTGGTGCATCAACCACAGATAATGCTATTCAGTTATCTAAAGATGTTAGTCAAGTATTAAAATCTGGATGCATGCAATTAAGAAAATGGATATCTAATGATCCATGTGTTTTAAAGGGTCTTCAAACTGCTGAATCCAATTCTATTGATGTATATTTCGGCGAAAAAGATCAAAATAAAACACTCGGTTTATGTTGGTCTTGTAAGCTAGATATTTTGAAATATAACATAATTTTTGAAAAGGATATTAAGAAATATACCAACAGAATAATTTTATCAGAAGTATCAAAAATTTATGATCCATTGGGATTAGTAGGACCTTGTATTATTTTAGCAAAAATTTTATTACAAAAACTTTGCTGTGAAAGATTAGCCTGGGATGAAACAATTCCCATGGAATTGGAGTCAAGTTGGAGAAAATTGAGAAATCAATTACAATTTTTAAATAAGTTAGAGATTCCAAGACATTCACTTCTAAAAAAATCCATCTAGACTAGAAATTCACGGATTTTCAGATGTTTGAACACAAGTATATGGCGCTTGTGTATATACCAGGAGTATTTCTTGCACTGGAGATATAAAAGTATCATTGTTGTGTTCAAAAGTTAAAGTTGCTCCTTTAAAAACAATATCGGTGCCACGTTTAGAATTGTGTGCAGCACATTTGCTTGCAAAATTAGTGTCAAAAATAAAAGAATTTAGTGAAAATCATTTTGATGCGACGTATTGTTGGTCTGATTCTACAGTAGTTCTTTGCTGGATTAAAACTTCTCCAAATCTCTTACAGACATTTGTTGCAAACAGGGTAACATTAATTCAAGATTTGAATCCAGCAGCATTATGGAATTATGTAAAATCTGAATATAATCCAGCAGATTTACTTTCACGTGGTGTATATCCAGAAAAATTGCTGATGATTGTAAGTGGTGGCATGGTCCTAAGTGGCTAGAATTGGAATCACAATTCTGGCCTAATTTAAGCCCTGCTATGTTAGAAACAGTACCTGAATTGAAACTACAAGTTCATATAAATAGTGTAGGCCCAGCGAACATTTCAAAATGGTTTCCATTTGAGAGATTTAGTTCATTATTAAAACTTCAGAAAACTGTTGCATATTGCATAAGGTTTCAATATATTGTTCGTAATAAGACTAAGAATAAGATACCAGGTATTATGGAATTAAGACATGCACTGAATGTTCTTATGAAAATTATGCAAAATGATATGTATTGTCAAGAAATCAAAACTTTGCAACACAATAAAGTTATTAGATCAAAAGCAATCAATCATTTGAGTCCATTTATGGATGCAAATAATATCATACGAGTAGGTGGTAGATTACAAATGTCTGATCTTCCATATAATACCAAGCATCCTATTTTATTACATGGAAAGCATACGCTTACCAGATTAATTGTTGAGGCGGAACATAAAATGCTTCTACATCCGGGTCCTAATTTTTTGTTTAGTTCACTTCGTGAAAAATATTGGATAATCGGTGGGAGAAATTTGGTAAGAAAAGTATGTTTTCAATGCATTAAGTGTTTCAGAACCGCTCCAAAACCATATACACAAATTATGGGTAACTTACCAAAAGAGAGAATTTGTCAATCTCCTCCATTTTATAATGTAGGTGTAGACTACGGTGGTTACTTTTTAATAAAAAATAGGGATGGCAGGGGAGCGAAATTAATAAAATGTTATGTTTGTTTGTTTGTCTGTCTATCTACTAAAGCTGTGCATTTAGAGATAGTTTCAGACCTAACATCTGACGCATTTATTGCTGCACTACGTAGATTTGTATCTCGGAGAGGAAAGCCTCATTGTATATTTTCAGACAATGGTACGAATTTTGTTAGAGCTAATAAAGAGCTTCAAGAATTAGGAAATTTTTTAATTAATTCCTCAAATTCAATAATTAATAAAATTGCAGATGAAGGAATCCATTGGAGATTCATTCCAGCAAATTCACCTCATTTTGGGGGTATTTGGGAGTCCGGTATAAAATCTTGTAAATTACATTTAAAGCGAGTTATAGGTACTAATCACTTTTGAAGGTTTTATGACATTACTTATACAAATTGAAGCTGTTTTAAATTCGCGCCCAATGTCTCCGCTTTCAAGTAGTCCAGATGATTTTGATGTTTTAACTCCTTCACATTTTCTAATTGGACGTCGACTTACTTCTTTACCTGACCCAGATCTTAATGACGTCCCCATCAATCGGTTGGCAAAATATCAACATATTCAAATGCTGTACCAGCATTTTTGGAAGCGTTGGTCAAAAGATTATTTAATAGAATTGCAAAGACGCAATAATTGGACAACGCAAGAAGATAATGCGATTGTTGGAAAGTTAGTTTTAATTGAAGATAAATTAGTACCTCCATTACACTGGAAGTTGGGTCGTGTCGTAGCCGTTTACGCAGGAAAAGACAAATGTGTACGAGTGGTGAAAGTTAAAACCCCAAATGGAGAGTTGTGTAGAGCTATCAATAAATTGTGTCCTCTGCCAATAAAGAGTGATTAATAAAATTATCATGTTGAAAGACATTCTTTCAAGGTGGGGGGTATGTTTAGAATTAGTATCACATTGTAACATAATATTTTGTTCATATTTAATTGAAGTAGTATGTTGTGTATTTTGTTAAAAAAAAAGAGTTGTTGTTGATTTTGTAATTGTAACATATATAAAATTTGTCATATAAAAAATTGTGAATAAAAGTAATTTGGTAGAACTTTAGTTCTCAATAAAACAATTTACATTAAGCAAAAAATAGCGGGTAAGTCCCTAACAAATACTAATAATAATAATAATAATAATAATAATATCATTATATCAGTCATATTGACAAGAACAATTTTAGTATTAGCTTCTAATTGTTGGTTCCATACCCTTAAATATTGTTAGTTATTTTTAGTTTATTTAATAACGTACTTATAAATATTGTTCTAGTTACCCTGATGAAGTGTTAATTCAACACGAAATATATTGGCTTAAAATATAATGGGAATTTTCTCTTAACGTTATACCGATACAACTGAAAGTATATATACAATAAGTTTATTTACAATAAAATTCTACTGAAATATATTTCCATTTATGACGCTGTATTTTTGATTTACCAAAAACCATTTATTAAACCATTCTATAATTTTACATAGTTATTCAATTTACAATCCATTAAAAATTTCCATTGCCATCTGTCAAAAACCATATCCAATATCCAGCACCAATTTCCATAAGCCGGAACCATGTTGCATAATCCATAATCCATTCCATAATTTTACATAATTATTTTACTTTCTTTTAACCAATCCATTCGTCATCCATGTCTATTTAACGTAAAGCGAGAGTCAAGTTCCATTTTCCATATCCATTCCATAATTTTATGTAATGATTCTGTTTAATACCCAAGTATTTTAACTTTCTCATTATCGTTTGTCATTTAACCATATCCGCATACCCATTTTCCATAATAAAATTCAATTTCCATTATACGCCATCGTCCGTCAACATTCTTTTATCCAAATTCTCCCAAATAATAATAATAATAATAATAATAATAATAATAACAATAATAACAATACCTCCCCGATGAGATCTACCTTGACGTGGTGGGGAGGCTCAGTAGCCACTGTTGCCAGCAGTGGTGAAGCAAAGAGATCTCAAGTCGTTTGTCTTCGTCTACTCGTGCTCCCTTACTGTAGTTAGTTTGAAATCCTAGTCTTGTTTATTTTCTTTTTTCCTGTCCCTTGTTCTATGTCAAAAATGAAAAAAAAAACAAAAAAAGGCCTTGGCCCGCTGGCAGGTAGCGTTAAAATGCACTGATGACGACAATGCAATTCACATGGATAATGGACATTAACACGAGCCCTTCGGGGCGCCCACAGCTTACGGTGCAAGGGTTCGGATTGTCCCCAGTACCGGTCGGGAGTGAGGCGAAGCGGGCAGGCCTCACCCGACCGTCATCCAGCGACTGCTCGGCGTCCGTGGTAGGAAACCAGGCTACGGAGCAAGTAAGGACTACTGGAATACATGACGACCCTGGCAATGATATTGGACATGCTGCTGGAGGACAACATAAAGAAAGACATTCTTCTAGTGAAGATGTCTTCCCACCTCTGAAAACAAACGCTTCCAAAGAGACGGGGGATTCAGTGCCCCGGTTCCTGGTAGTTAAAAGAAAGGAAGGAGACTTTACTACTTTAAGTCCCTTTGTAATTAGTAAAGTTTTATACTCTAAATTAGGAAATGTGAAAAATGTCAAAAGGATAAAGGGTGACTTACTCGTAGAGACAGTGTCTAGTAAACAATCCAGGTATTTAATGAAATTACAGCGTTTTGGCGAGTTTGAATGTACTGTTGAACCCCACATCATTTTAAATACATGTAAAGGGGTCGTCTTTTGTCGAGATTTACTTAATTGCTCAATCGATGAAATAAAAGATAATCTAAAAAAACAAGGAGTTATAGATGTTAGACGAATAAAGACGAAGTGGGAAGGAGAATTCAAAGACACCCCAAACCATGTACTAACATTCAATGTACCGCTACTACCAAAAACTATCCATGCAGCTTTCTACCCTTTGCAAGTACGTCCGTATATCCCGAATCCACTGAGGTGCTCTAATTGCTAGAAATTTGGACACTCTGCAATTAATTGTAAAAACGACCAGAGATGCGTGTGCGGCAAGACGCCTCACACGGGTACACAGTGCGAGTTGCCAATTGAATGTCCCAATTGCAAAGGGCCACACAAGGCAACTTTGAGATCCTGCTTGGTATTCCAACAGGAAATGAAAATACAGGAAGTCACAGTACTACACAAATTATCGTACCAGGAAGCAAAAAAGAAGGTTTATACATTAGTAACACCAAGTAGCACATACGCACAGGTAACATCATCTTCAACATCTCTATCACTGCAAACTGTTGTGCCTTAAATTAGAAAGATTATCAAGGAGGAAATGGGCCAAGTAATAAACATTCTTCTCGAAAAAACGATAGCTAATAATCCTATTCAAACGATGCTGGCGCCTACCCCTCCGAAAGCATCTATTCGAGAAGGAAACAAACAAATTAAATCTACCATGCCACCTAAAATAGATTGCATGGAGGCTGAAACACGTGGAGCCAAACGGAGAACTGGATCTAGTCACTCTAGCATAACCACTCCTGATGAGGAGACAGTACTAGAGGCGAGACAAGAAAAAAAGAAGAAGGGGTGGCCAAAGGGAAACCTAGAACACCTCGTCAAAGTACAGGTGATTCATAGGAACACCTTGACAAATAACCTGTGATAATTTCTGTGATATTGATAGAGTTTAATTTTACTTACCTATTTATCTGTGATATATATGTTTGTACGTTCATTTTTATTGACGTCTTATATACACTATATATGTACTTATTTATTTATTGCACCTATAGCATTTTTATTTATATTTAAACTATCTGATAAAATAAAATCCAATGATGTTCTGCTTACAAGAAACACACCTCAAATCTGGACAGGCATATTCATTGAAAGGATACAACATTGTACGTAGTGATTTTACTGGTGAGCAGAGGGCATGCGGCGGTGTTGCTACCATTAGTAGAAATGACGTGCAATACAAAAAAGTAACATTATCTACTACCTTGCAAGCTGTCGCGATAAGGGTCGAAACGCCTATTAAAATGACTGTCTGCAATATTTACCTTCCCGATAACAAATGGGAAATAGAAGAACTTGAAAAGTTAATAAAAGAACTGCCTACACCTTTTGTTGTAGTTGGGGACTACCAAAAATAATGTAAAAGGACGTTTGATAGAAAACTGGTTAAACTCAGACGAAATATTTCTGCTCAATTCGGGTGCACCCACTTACCACAATGCTGGATCAGGAACGTTTGATGCGTTAGACTTAACGTTGGTCTCACCCGTGTTAGCTCCACGCCTTAAATGGCGAACTGTCGATGATCTCCACAATAGTGATCATTTTCCGATCATTATTGAAACAGACGTTCTTACACAAACCAAAGTCGATGTTGAACGGTACAAAACCGCGAAAGCAAACTGGCCCTTATTTCGTGAAAGCCTTATAATGCCAAGAAACGTTAATGTAGCAACAATTACCAACGCGATATTAGCCGCAGCTACTACAAGCATTCCTAGATCAGGCAGTAAATACGTAAAGCTCCCTATGCCATGGTGGAATCCTGAAGTGAATGAGGCTGTTAGAAATAAAAAAGCAGCTTTTAAAAAATACTGCCGACATCCAACGATGGAAAACCACATTGCTTTTAAAAAAGCAAGAGCCACCAGCAGGCGAACTGTCCTGCAAAGTAAACGCCAAAGTTGGAATCAATATACATCCACCATCACGACGGCTTCTGAAATAAATAAGACCTGGCGAAAAATAAAAGCAATTAATGGCACCAATCAGTCACACACCATTACTACACTACGGACTCCTGATAATCTTCTTGTCCATGATCCAATGCAGATACGTTGGCGACTCAGTTCTCAACTGTAAGTAGCTCTGATAATTATCATCCTGAATTTTATGTAACAAAAAAAGAAAGTGAAATTGAAATATCGTTCAACACTAATACATACGAGGAATACAACTTACCGTTCACCATTGAAGAACTGGATCTCGCTATGCGACACAGTAAAAGGACAGCTCCGGGATCGGATGAAATCTGTAACGAAATGTTATCTAATTTAACATCTGAATTCAATACAGCATTATTAGATCTATATAATGTGTTGTGGATGGAAGGTGTTTACCCTGAGGAATGGAAGGATGCCATTGTAGTACCCATAAAAAAGCCTGGGAAAAATCCATTACTCCCAACAAGCTATCGTCCGATCAGCTTGACGTGTTGTATGGGTAAGCTGCTGGAAAGGATGATAAACAGTAGACTCCAATGGATCCTTGAACAGCAAAATGTGTTGGTACCTTATCAAGCTGGTTTTAGGAAGCACCGATCGACAGCTGACCACCTGGTTTTCCTTGAGAGCGCCATACAAGAAACTTTCCGCAAGAGAGCACATATTGTCGCAGTCTTTTTTAACATCAAAGGTGCTTACGATATGATCTGGAGATATGGCATCTTAAAAAAGATATACAACCTAAAGCTGCGGGGCAACTTACCGTTACTAATAAAATCGTTCCTAGAATCCAGACGGTTTCGAGTGAGGGTTGGAAATATAATGTCTGACTTCCAAACGTTTGAAAACGGGGTGCCACAAGGATCGACACTTAGTTGTACCCTTTTCTCTATCGCTATTAATGATATTTTAATGCACGTATCGGATTCTATATCAAAATGTATATACGTAGATGACATCTCAATTTTCTGCAGTGGAAGCACTATAGGCGAAATTACAAGGAAATTGCAACCTGCGATCAATCAAATTGTACAAAATGGTCGACAAATTGGACTAGGCTTCTGTGAAGAGAAAACCAACTGCGTTCATTTTTGCAGACTAAGGACACCGCACTACGATCCAGTTTTGTATATAATGAATAATCCCATTAGGTGTTCTGACACCGCTAAATTTCTAGGACTGACGTATGACAGATTGCTTACATGGAAGGGGCACTTACAATGTCTAAAAGTGCAATGCCTAAAACATTTAAACATTTTGAAAGTATTGGCACATACCAAATGGGGAGCAGAACACAAGTGGCTGATACAGATCTATCGAGCATTGATACCGTCACAAATTGACTACGGTTGGGTTGCATACTCATCGGCACGTAAATCAGCACTTGCAAGTTTGAATGTCGTACATAACACAGATTTGAGATATTGCATTGGTGCATTTCCTACTAGCCCTACTGAAAGCCTCTACTGCGAGTCGGGTATATCATCGCTAGATACTAGAAGAAACCAGTTAATGGCGAAGTACATGGTCAAAATTATGTCGGTACCACACCATCCCAACAAAATTATATTGAACACAGATAAGGATCAATATCAAAAGCAACCTACTATTACCCGTCCAGCAGGTATCATATTTTGGGAACAGATAGTGCGCATGGGTGTGACACTACCGATGGTATTGGAGACGAGGCAATTTGAGTTCATACCTTGGAAGGCACCATATGTTGAAATAAGGACAGATGTGGCAAAACATAAAAAAGAAACTACCCCAAACAATGTCTATATACAGGAGTTTCAAAACATGTGTGATCAGTATCCCTCTCACAAAATTATTTATACAGACGGGTCTAAGTCTGAGAAAGGCGTTGGCAGCGCGATATATGTTGATGAGGTATCGCATTCATGGAAATTAAACAACGATGCATCAATAAAGTTTGCAGAGCAATATGCCATATGGCAGGCAATCTTATATTGTTCAATGGATGTGGTAACGGAACACTTTTTACTAATCACAGATAGCATGAATAGCGTTAATAGTATTAAACAAATATATTCCTTAGATCCTATGACGTTAATATGTCAGTCTGCTATAAAGTCCCTAACGATGGAAAGAGTTAAACTTACCATCATCTGGGTTCCTAGTCACGTAGGTATTCCAGGAAACGACCTAGTAGATAAAGCAGCAAAGAGGGTGATCTCAGAACTTCAAGTAGACGTAAATCAACTTGATCCAACGAACCTGACAACATATCTTAAAAATAAAAGTATGAAAAACTGGCAACAAAGATGGACAACACAAAATACACACCTTGCTATAATAAAGCCTCAGGTTGACAAGTTATTCGAGTTGCGTCATACTCCCAGAGAGGTCAACGTGAAAATTCATCGTATGAGAATAGGTCATACTAAGATTACACACCAGTACCTACTTGAAGATGGAATACCCCCAATGTGCGAACAATGCCAGGTAACCCTTACGATAAGGCATATATTACAAGAATGTCCAGGTTACGGCCTACAAAGATCGAAATATAATTTAAAGGTCAACTACATAGAAAATCTGTGTGACGCTGAAAACATAAAAAACACAATCAACTATTTAAAAGAAGTAGGTGTATATGATCAACTTTGAACCGCACTGTATGCCTATCTACTAATATTAAAGGGGATATGACCGTAGTAGTTAAACCCTATACAAAAAAAAATAATAGTAACAATAATAATAATAATAATAATGTGGATACTGAACACCAACTCGTCACAACTCAAATACAATACCCCACAACTATTACAATCTGCAAGGCATAGTTTCACGTATTTGACTGGAACCTAGATGACCTAGAAACAATAACCGATCAGCTTCCACCACCGTACCTATTTCTGGGCGACTTCAACGCCCATTCTACCCTCTGGGGATCTAGCCATAGAGATCCACGCGGTAAAATTGTTAAAAACCTACTAGAAGCAAAAGGTGTTGTCCTCCTAAATACAGGAGAACCAACGCATTTAAACACAAAGTCAAACAGTTTTACTGCAATAGACTTGACATTAGCGCATAACAGTATCGCACTAAACTTTACATGGAAGGCTCTTAAAGATTATTATAATAGTGACCATTGCCCAATCCTCATATCAACAGGATTCCAAAAACGAGAGAACTCTATACCAAGAAAGTGGAAAATAGACAAAGGGAATTGGGAAGTCTATAAACAATCAATATGCCAAATAGGACAAGATCTTGAAGATATTGATAAATGTGTGGAAGAATTTACAGAGACTATAATAAAAGCCGCAAAAAGAAGTATCTCACGTACCTCTGGCAAAATTAACAGCCGATGTGTTCCCTGGTGGACAGAGGAGGTCAAAAAATCGGTTGCAGCTAAACGAAAAGTATTTAACATATTTAAAATAGCTCCATCAACAGAAAACTTAATCAATTATAAAAAAGTCAGAGCAAACATGGGTAAAATTATATTACTCAGTAAAAGATCATCGTGGGAAAAATACGTTTCTACTATAAACTCCACCACACCTCCATCTGAGGTGTGGAGAAAGGCGAAGAATATATTGAGAAAACCTACCGCTAATATATCTGAAGTAATAATACACGAAAACTAAAAAATAACAGATATAACAGAACAAACGGAAGCTTTAGCTACACACTTTGAAAATGTCAGTAGCTCTAAATGTTTTGACGAACGATTCCTAAAGATAAAGAGGGATACAGAAACAGAATTAGACTTTAATAGTGACAAACAAACAGAGTACAACAAACAATTCACTATGAAAGAACTTGAGCTTGCTTTAAAGTTCAAGAAAGATAAAGCCCCAGGGTCAGATAACATCACATACTCTATGCTTCAAAACCTCTCTACAACCGCGCAGAATACCCTGCTCATATATATATATATATATATATATATATATATATATATATATATAATAAAATTTTCGATAAAGGATACTTTCCCAAAAAAATGGCAAGAGTCTATTATAATTCCAATATTAAAACCAAACAAAAATATGACTAAACCAAGTAGTTACAGACCAATCTCTCTAACCAGCAACATAAGTAAGATATTGGAAACCATAGTAAACGGAAGGCTCATACTATATCTCGAATCACATGAATTGATATCGCCACATCAAACTGCGTTCAGAAAATCCCACAGTACAATGGATTACCTTGTCTATATAGAAAATCTCATAATTGAAGGCTTCAGGAAAACACAACACAGTGTAGCAATATCATTTGACTTAGAAAAAGCCTATGATACTATATGGCGGTTCTATATCATAAAACAATTATACGACTGGAACATACGCGGTAAGATGCCGAAACTTATCGTAAGCTTTTTATCAAACAGGCAATTTAAAGTTAGAATAGGCAGCACATTGTCAAAAATGCGTGTACTGGAAAACGGTATTCCTCAAGGTTCCATCCTCAGCGTAACGCTATTCCTAATAGGAATTAACAAATTACTCTCAACCATCAAGGAACCTGTAAAAAAATGTTTATACGCTGATGACCTGATAATATTGTTTCAAGAAAGCTGTATTGACAAAATTGAAGAAACGTTACAAGCAACAATGGGCAAAGTAACCCAATACGCCGGAGAAAAGGGTTTTACGTTTTCTAAAGAAAAACAAAAGCGATACACTTCTGCCGTCTAAGGACACCACAGAAGGACCCAAATCTATACATCAACGGTGTACAAATGCCAATTTGCTCAAATTTAAAAGTACTAGGAATTACATTCGACCATAAGATGTACTTCAAAGATCATATCAAACTACTGGTAGATTCATGTAACAAACGCTTAAACATAATTCGTAGCCTCTGTAATCGTAACTGGGGTTCATCCAAAAAACAGCTACTTATGCTATATAAAGCCTTCATATTATCCGTAATAGACTATAGTTGCATAATCTATTCTTCAGCAAGGCCATCTACGTTAAGAATTCTAAATAGCACACACGCGTATGGAATAAGGCTGGCTACAGGGGCATACCGAACCAGTCCACACTCAGCCATATTTATAGACGCAGGTATTCCGCCACTACACATCCGTAGCAGACAATTACTCCTTGCATACTACTCAAAAATTAGTATCTTAGATAAACATATAAATCATGAAATCGTTAAGAACCAAATATACAAAAACTACGAAGAAAGACCAAAAATAATAAGACCGGCTCTGGTAAGAGCAGAAGAAATGGTCAAAAAATACAAATTAGAATCAGTATGCAAGGTAGTGGAGAGAACACAAGAAACACAAATGAAACTAAAAAAAATAAAAAGACAAATTAAAAGTGAAACAGAAAACATGTGGCAAACAGAATGGAACGAAACAAATACACAATTACAAAAAATCAAGAGAAACATACAACCTTGAAAAATAGACAGCCTAAATACAAAACAATCAGAAACTACGTTAACGAGAATCCGAATAGGCCACACTAATATGACTCACTCACACATACTAGGCAGGAAAAGACAAAACATATGCGACGAATGTAACCGAGATTTAACGGTGAAGCATGTATTATTAGAATGCAAAAAATATGAAGAAATTAAGCAAAAACTAGGACTCAAGACTACAATGGTAGAGATATTCAGGGATGATGAAGATCATGTGAACCAACTACTACAATTTTTAAAAGAAACAGGACTAATCACAAAAATGTAAAAACTAAAACCTGATGAACCATAGTAGTTATGCCAAACACAAAAAAAAAAAAATAATAATAATAATAATAATAATAATAATGTCATTTTAGAAACATGCCATATTGTAAGAAAATGTTTAGCTAATCTAAATTCTTAGTATTAATATTCATATATATATTTGTTAGTAGTTTATTAATAATATTATAAACAATACTCTGTAAAATATAATGGTTGGATTTAATCCCCCATTATATTCTAATACCACTGTATGTGTGATAACAATAAATAATAATAATAACAATAGGGGAGTAAAATCGAACCAGCACCTCCACGTGGTACTCCCTGGGTAACGCTAACGCTGGTCGCACGTCGTTTGTCCTTGTGTCTTTGATAGCTTTGGTCCTATGTCATTTGTTTTATGTCTTGGGGACCTGACCCCGTTACCAAAGGCGTAATCCAAGGTTTAATACGTACCGTGCCGAGGGATGAATGGCCATACGTTAGTTGGCCGCGAACGGTGTCTGTCGGGTACCAGGCAGCCCCCGACAGTATTTTTTTGCCTTGCTGCGGTATGGACCACTGCCGTAGTGGACTATTAATTGTTCCAAACTCGTGGGACTGATATGTATGACGTAGCCTATCAACCTGTAGAGGACCCATCCTCTAAAATGGGCGCTGATGTAGGACAGCTCCACAACGATGGAATTCCCCTTGATCTCTGGGGAGTCATCCGGAATTTTGGGCAATACAAGTAGGCAGGAAAAGGTGGTTCCCTCGCCCCGGCCTCTGTTACTGAAAAGGAAGGATGGCGACTTCACCAAAGTGAGCCTCCTTATCTCAAAGGCCTTGTTTGGAGTAGCAGGGAATACTCCTGGCATTAAGAAAGTTAAAGGAGCGTTATTAATAGAGACAGCATCCAGGAATCAAAGCAAAAGGTTATTGGATATGGAAAGGTTATCGGGTTATGAAGTGGAGGTTGCAACTCATCCTACTTTAAATCGTTGCAAGGGAGTAGTGTACTGCCCCGATTTGTTGAATTCGACGATGGAGGAGATTAAGGAGGGACTAGCTCACGAATTTGTGGTCGAAGTTAGACGCATAAGGAGTAAACGGAACGGTGAGTGGATCGATACACCTAACCACATCATCACTTTCGAAAGAAATGGTCTACCCAAAACCATTAAAGCGGCAATGTGTCCGCTATTAGTGGGACCATATATACCGGCTCCCTTACGCTGCTATAACTGCCAACTATTTGGACATTCGGCCGTTAATTGTAATCGTACTAAGGTTTGCACATGTGGAAAACCTCCTCACGAGGACATTCCATGCGAAACACCAAAGTCGTGTCCAAATTGTAAAGGTGACCATTCTGCTATATATAAAGAAAATAAAATTCAGGAAGTTATGGTCTTAAATAAAGTTTCGTACTTACAAGCCAAACAAATGGAAAGATCTGCAGTGACAAGCCAAGCTAGTTATGAAGCGACTGCGGCATTATCCAGTGGAAGCATTTCGAGAACTGAGTCTATACCGGAAATTAGAGAAATTTTTCAAGAAGAAGTATCTAAACTTACGCCTGTAAATGCTACAGCCGGAGATGCTTCGCTGCGCGACATACTTCCTGACATCAGGAACATGATTAGAGAGGATGTCTCTAAATTTAACCCTGTGGTCGCCCAACCGGAAAACACGTCTGTCCTCCGAGAGATTATG
This sequence comes from Vesta saturnalis, assembly GCA_036346205.1. Classification (NCBI taxonomy): domain Eukaryota; kingdom Metazoa; phylum Arthropoda; class Insecta; order Coleoptera; family Lampyridae; genus Vesta; species Vesta saturnalis. The sequence continues at coordinate 604,303 of JARFJB010002129.1, forward strand.
CCTGAAATTCAAAAAATGATTAGAGAAGAGATATGCAGTCTTAGTTCAGAATTTAGTATCTCAAAAGCACGTACCCTATTTACAAAACCTTCCGAAGACCCTATGGATAAAGAAACACCAGGTGGTAAAAGAAAAAGCATTCTTGACAGAGCCACATCCACGGAATCTAGTATAAACTCCGTCGATGGGGACACTTTAACAGCAGCTGAAGGGGAGAAAAAGAAAAAAGGGTGGCCAAAAGGCAAATCGAGAAAATAGCTGTGTTAGTTACATCAATCTGTGATATTTATCTGTGATATTTATATAGTTTGTTCATTTGTTCGTTATTTGTTTTACATGTTAGTATTTGTGATGTCCTTATATACACACTTCATTGTTACTTATTTATGTTATTTATTCAATCCAATTATCCAATCCTATAATGGATATAAATAAAATTATACAAAGGAATTGTAGGGGTATAATAATGCGTTACTGTGACATCAAAATGATACTAACACAGCATGAACCAATGTGTCTGTGCATTCAGGAAACACACCTCCAACTAGGACAACCGTATGCACTAAGGGGATATACAATTGAACGGAGATATGGCGAGTTGAACGCTAGAGCTAGTGGCGATGTTGTTATATTGACGAGGAGCGATGTATATTCTGCGCCAATAAGTCTCAACACGCACCTTCAAGCAGTGGCTGTGCGAATTTCATATCCTATTGTCCTATCTCTAGGTAATATCTACCTGCCCAGAGATGATTGGGATTTAAGAGATATTGAGAATCTTGTAGATCAGCTCCCAACTCCGTTTCTACTTGTAGGAGACTTTAATGCTCACAGTCCTCTGTGGGGCTCTCAATCTAGAGACGCCAGGGGCCGTCGACTGGAAAACTTTATAGATCGCGACGATGTTCTTTGCTGAACACTGGAGCTCCGACGTATTTCAACTCTCGTTCACGTGATTTCCACGCGATTGATTTGGCCTTTTCCTTACCGATTCTGGCACCGCGCTTCACATGGATACCTATGGACGACCTACATAATAGCGACCACTTTCCCATCTAGATAGATACAAAAATTGCGAAACGGCCGATTGTGTCTATGCCTAGATGGCGCGTTGATAAAGCAGACTGGAACATCTTCGGGGAAAATGTATCCACATATATCAATCAAGGGGTGGAAACCTTTACCAACGATATCCTACAAGCTGCCCGAAATGCTATTCCTGAGGGAGGTGGTACGCCGATGGTGCGTAATGTGCCCTGATGGTGCACACATGGATGGAATATGTCCAATATGTGCACAATAATGGGTGCCGAAATGTATGCCCTATGTCAAGCCCATTTGTACTGCCATATGTGCTACACAGTTACACGTTTCGTCATAATTAGTGACAGTTTGAGTGTTATAAGGAGTATGAGGAGCCGTTTCTCTCGGGATCCGCTTGTCCAAAGATTACACGCCTTATACAAAAACGTGGTGAAAACTGGAAAAGTGTGATGCTACTGTAGGTACCTGGCCACGTAGGCATAGGAGGCAATGAAGTGGCCGACAAGGCGGCAAAACGTGCTACGACAGGAGAACAAGTGGATGTTCCGGAGGTGAGACATGTAGAGCTAAAGGCAGCTTTGGATGAGGCGATCGGTTACACGAAGCCCTGGAGACCACCTGTGCAATTGTCTCGAACGGAACGGATTAAAATCCAGCGCCTGAGAATAGGACACACGCAACTAACACGTCCACCTGTTACGCAATGAACCTCCTCCGGCATGCCAGAGCTGTGGTGATCAAATATATGTTGAACACCTACTGTGTATATGCCCGGGACTGCAGCACCTGAGGATTTTATATAAGTTGGTGGGGGAGAAAGAAGATTTACTTAGGCAGTCGGAGCATACTAAAAATGTTATTAGATTCCTAAAAGCTGCAGATTTGTTTGATAGGATCTAATAAGTACAGTAGAGGCCAATGACCTTAGTTGTCGACGCCTAATAAAAATAAAAAAAAAAAAAAATAATAATAATAACACACACACGCACGCGCACACATACAGATACACACATATACACACACGCACGCATAATCAGAAGCACACGCACACGCACACGTACTCGGGTATGACTTATAATAAGTAAAACAAAGACGGTACAATCAGTTCACTTGCTAAGTGAGATAGAATACACAACAAACTAAAAGCGCTGATGACAACCAAGCGTCTTTGAGTACGCTAGTTAGCATCAATGACACGTTTAATTGTAACTGTCAACGAGAAACTCAGTATTTTTGCAAGTCCCAAATTTTAAGTTGGTACGTCTTATGGCTCTGGATTTATAATGAGTACCTACATATTTACATATTGGTTGAAAGATGAAAACAAAATACTGCACCTATTAACCCCCCTCACCGCCTCTGAATTTTTCCCAATATCTAATCAGCTCTTACAAAAACGAAATGAAACTTCAAGTACGTACGACTTATAGCTCGGTATTTAACGTGGTTACTAACATACAGATATGGAAAAATATTATCGCAGGTCTGACTTATAATTAGAGACGGGCAGATAGTGCATATATGCACTTACATATGCAATAAAAAAGTGAAGAAATATGCACTCAATATGCAGTAATATAGCCATATATGCACTAACATATGCGCTGAAAAATTTTACTTTTATCAGGATTTTAAGAAAATTCAATTTTTTCAATTCTTGTTTATTACAATTATTACGAATTGTTACAATTATTTATGTATTCCTAAAAACTATATAACGAAATTAACAATAATTATTCATTATATTTTATTGGTTATACATTACATGCATAAAACCCATAACATAATACAGCACAAGTAGAAAAATAATCAAATTCTGAGATTGTTGCAATAAATAATCATATTTTTCTCAATTGTTTCTATAAGTAAATTATGGCGTTTATCTTCTAATATGTGCTTGTAATGTGAAAAGCTTCTTTCTACATCACAAGATGTAATAGGACAATATTTAAATAAGTGAGCATTTTGAACAAAAAAATTTGTTTTGCCATTGTCGTTTGGAAATTGGCCATTTAAAATGTCTCTAACAGATTTTATAGTTGAAAAACCAGCATTTTTCTTTATTAAATTGTCTAATTTGTCGTATATTTTTCTACAAACTTTGTTTTGTCTTTATTTAAACTAAATTTGAAATCTTTTACTAATTTTGAAGATTCGGTAAGAAGCAAATTTTGAGATTCAAGCTTGGTAATAATCGCAGGGATATCTTGAAAGTAAGCTTTTATGAAACAGAGCTGAGACTGTAACTCTGGAGCTTGCAAAACACTTTGACAGTCTTCTACACTTTGAACCGAATCTGTTTAGAAAGAATCAATTAAATCTTTAAAAGCATCAAAATGTTTACAATAAAACAGAGCCGCTTTTATCCAACTTCCCCATCTAGTAAGAACTGGTTGGGGTGGCAACGCAAAGCTCTTTTAGTTGTTCCTTGTAAATTTGGATGCGAAGCGGTGCTTTAAGAAATACTTTTTTTCCATTGTTTATTAACTTATTTACTAAAGGAATCTCCACCCGAACTGCTTCAGCAACTCGATTAAGCGCTTGTGCCAAACAAGTATAGCGAATTAAATTTGGAAAAAATATCTTTAGATCTTGACCTGCTTTTACCATGTACGCTGCACCATCGGTCACCATATACAAAATTCGACCTTTGATATTTGATTAGGCAACTATAAAAATGCTAAGGTGTCATTTATAAAACGTGAAATTGTTACATGATTTCTTTTCAATTGCTTGACGGCAACCAAATAACTAAAAGAAGGGTTACCATTTAGAATACCAACAACACTAAACCAGATATAATTATCTGAAATAACATCCCTTATGTTTTTAATAGTGTCTTCGTATAGTTGTGGAAGACATGACCTGGTAGCTGTACCTCGAGAAAGTACCTTTCCTTTAGTATATTTTTCTAAAAAACCTGTGAATTCAAATTTTTCCAAATTGTGGAATGGAATATTCCACGAAACCATCATTTTACACAGATCTTTCTTAAAGTTATTGACATTTTCGGTTTGGCTCACATAAGTAGGTAATAGTTGTTGTGCTGGTCGATTTTCATTTTTTGTTTTCTGATGTGGACCCGTATTGACATGTTGATCTAATTGAAACTTTTTGTTGACTTTTACCTACAAAAATGTTAATTTTAAAATATTTCTAGTATTAGTTATTTAGTAGTTGTATACTAAGTCAAGTTGAATGTTAGAAAAGACACATTAATAATTTCAATTTATTATTTCTGAGCTAATATTTCAAAACTATCTATAAATTTTAATTTATCTTTAGACTAAACACTGCTGTAAACATTAAATTAATGTTTTGTTGTTTATTTAAAGCATTATCCAAAATCTTCAGTTATTTTATTAATTGATACAACAAAATAAATATGTGAATTTTATTTCACAATTGTAAATCCAAGATTATATGTATAAAACGAAAAAATTAACAAAGACGACTATTGGTAAGAGTACTTAATTAATTAATTAAATTATTGCAGGGCAACGAAGAACATATTTTAACAAACACGTGTTTAATTAATGTATTTGCAACTCATTTTTCAATTAAATGAAACCTTTGCAAAATTTTGTCTAGAATAATAAATGAATATTACCATAAAGAACACAAAAACTGCTTAAAACTATTTAGCAAGATTTAGGTTTATTTTAATGTGAGTACAATATCACTAGAACAAGGCGTGCATGTTATACATACCTCCTTCTCGCAAATAACACAAAACGCTACACTTCCATCGTATTTAAAACACGAATACGATTTCAACCACCTTCTAATTAAATCGTTCCTAGAGCTGCCCACTTTTGGCATGTTGACTTCAAACGGCTACAAGTGAATGAAATTTTTGCAAACAACTACAACCCCACCACTCTTAGACAAAAAAAACGGAAATTCCAAGATTTTCAACATCAAAAATACCGACGTACCTTCGTCAATAACTGCAATGTAGTTATTGTGCATATTACTAAAGTACTAATAAACGTAGTTCCCAAATACCTAAGTTTCTAAGAAGTTTTAAAGCGGCTTAAAGTATAAAAGCAGGTACAAGCTTTGAGTAGAAAAATCTTTGTGTCTGTTAAAAATAACTTCCAGAGAGTTGACGAAATTACAAACTTAAAGTTTTAAAAATCTCGGTACAAATATTGGTAAATTTATTTTCTAACATAAGAAAGAACGGAAAAAAGACGCAAACATGCACTTTCATGCTCTTACCACCGCGTATATGCTCTAATAACGTAAAACTACTTATATATGCAGTATATGCAAAATAAAATTTGTGATTTTGGGGCTTAAATGTTAAAAAAAGGACAAGAAAGAGTTTCGTATGCCCAATAACAAAAAATATGCAAATATGCATTTGCCCGTCTCTACTTATAATACTAACCATGTCATAAATCCGCAATTACAATAAACTTCGATAATTGAGGTATAATCATTTAATTTTGAAGTGCAAAGTTTTTACTTAATAGTTACAAAGAACACGCGCCTTTTCAACATCATCTTAATTGCTTTGGTTTCGTTAGAAATGTTGAAGCTAGATCGAAGGAATCTTAAGTAGTTCATATTTTGTGCCTACTTGAAAATATCTACAAGTGGCAACATCGGTAAGATTATATCTCTTTCACACTCATATAATGCGTATTAGGTTTCTTTCAAGCTTATTTTAAGTCAGACCCGCAATAATGTTTCCCCATACACGTATATCGATATACGAGAACGCACTTATTCACATACACCCACACCAAAATCCGAACCCAAACACAAACACAGACAATTACACACAAACACACACACACACACACACACACACACACACACACACACACACACACACACACACACACATACACACATATACAAACTTATACACGCACGGACCCACAAATTCACACACACACACCCACTCACAACAGCCTGCCAGTCCCACCGCCCGCACGCTCACTCACCTGCCCCCGCTTATATACTGACTATCAGGTATGTATTATAGTTCTGGAATTATCGTTGGTACAAACATATAACCATACACACGCACGAACGCGCACACACGTACCTATTCACCACACCTAAAGACAAACCCAAACACATACTCTCACTCACAGGCACACCCATATACACACACGCACACACACACACTCACACACACACAAACACTGACGCACACACAGGCACACACGCACGGACACAGACACGAACACACACACACACACACACACGGACACGGACGCACATGCACCCACATACACACCACACACACACACACACACACACACACACACACACACACACACACACACACACACCCGAAGTGCGCTAGAGTACAGACGTGTTTTACTTTCTCTCCTGCGTTTATGTGGTTTAAAAACGTGGTTTTAAAGCAGTTATACGTTTTAGTGAGAATTTTAAAGAACAGTTATACTGACAGTCAGAGGTAAATCCTTTTTTTTTACATAATTTCTTTTTACGCGAAAAGACGCTTTAAATTCTGTGCTGTTAAAATTTTCGTTGAAATATTAAAGTAAAATAGGAATCTTATTTATATATTTACATGCGGAAACGATAACGCACTATCACAACCTTTCACCTTTACCTTGTGTTTGTTAAATTTTATATGGAATGTTTTTCCTGTTTTTCTTTTTTTACCTTAAGTAGCTTCCTTCTGTATGTCTTCCCAATCAACCTCTCTTTGCACTTCTGACGACAGGAGTGCTAGAGAAACAATTATAACGATGGCATCTATAGAAAACTTAATTATGTTAATCATGTTAGATCGTATTCTAATGTTGCATCAACGTCTAATTATATATTTCCTAAGAAAGATCAAGCTGTTATTTTTCCGGCAATCAACGGGCTTATCGTTAAAGATTACGTTCTTGCACTTGGAAATGTTATCAATGCTAAAAACGTTTTGTTCGCATCACGAATGAGTAATAACAGAATTTGTATCTATTTATCATCAAAAGAACTTGTACATATATTTATGGAAAAATATGGAGGTGTTGACATAAATGAAATTTTATCGCGGCTAGAAAATTAATATTGCCAGCAAAGAGAATTGTTTTATCAAACGTCCCACCCTGCATTCCTCACAGTGTAGTTGAATATGAACTGAAGAGGAATAATTTAGCATTAGTATCTCCACTGTCTTTTATTCGTGCTGGAATAGGTTTGCAAGAGTACTTACACGTGTATAGCTTTCGACGTCAGGTTTTTGTGGCAAATAATCCTGGAAGCGAAACCTCTATACCAACGTCAGTATTAATTAATTTTGAAGAGGAGGATTATAGGATTTTCTTATCAGATGATAAAGTAAAATGTTTTATATGTAAAGAAGAAGGCCACATAGCATCAAAATGTACACACACTGAAGACACACCGATACATGCACCGTCAACAACGCAAAAGCGTCCACATCCACCTACTGAATCCACCACGAACTCCAACCATTTACAAGATTTGGATGAAATTCAGATATTATCCGACCACGACCTCAACAATGAAGCAACAGACTCTGATACAAACAGTCAAAAATGTGAAAAAGAACCTGATGGCTTCATAAAGCCAACGAAGATTTGTACTCAATTGACAACTAAAAACGTAAAGTAGATCCGCCGTCACCGATAGAATTTTACGATGAAATGAAAGATTTATGGTCAAAAGAAGACAATTTAGTGCTTGACTACATTACATTTTCTGAGCTTTTAAATCGTGTAAAAGGCTGCAATACCCCCTTAAACTTTGTAAGGAAATACACGGAAAATGTCGATGATATCATTGAATTAATAAAACAAGTAATTCCTAAATTCTCTCAAAGGAGTACAAAAGAACGCTGTAAACGACTCATTAATTATATAAAGAGAGACTTAAACAAGGAAAGTGCATCAACCTCACAAGTAGAATCTCACATAGAATCTTCTGTGGAACGTAGATTGTCAGTAGAAAGCTCTGAAAGCACATACTAATATCTTCCAGTATGGAAAGAAAAATTTAAAGATAATCACTCTTAATGCTAAGAGCTTAAGAAATGATTTTAAATGCATTGAACTAAACACGTTTCTAAACATACATTTACCAGATGTCATTTTACTTCAAGAATCCAATTTTTCAGATTTACCTCCTGCACTAAACACTGGGTCTTACTATTTTTTTATAAACAAACACACTACAAATTACAGCGGAACAGTTATTGGTGTCAAAAATAATTTGAGCATAAAAATAATAGATCATACTATCCTGGTTGATTCATACTTGCAAAATTAACAATGAATATTAATAATTCAACCTGGGTTATTTTTAATGTGTATGTCCCTCATAATAACGACGCTGCTACTAACGTTTTGTCGACTTTAAATTCACTTCCCAGAATTACTAACAGTAGTGACAAAATAATCATTGGTGGTGATTTTAACTGCACGGAAAACCCACGTTTAGATCGGAGTGGTTCTTTTGAAAAGAATCTTAACTTTTCAAACGATTTCAGTATCTTCATCAAGAACGCAAGGTTGTCAGATTGCTGGAATTTTTTCAATAAAGGTAAAGGCGGATTCACATACTTTACAAAAGGCAAACCAAGCACAGCTTCACGACTTGATAGAATATATTGTTCCAATAATTTAGTGCCTCTCTTAAAGTCGGTCGCCTTACACAGTTCCTTTTCAGACCATTTAGCAGTTTCTGTTTCTTTCAAAACAACTAAAATTGTTAACCTGCCACCGTATTGGAAATTCAACAATTTTTTACTCGAAGATAAACAGTTTCTAGATATAATGAGGACATTTTTAGTGTCCGAATGTGCTAATTGTAACAACGCAATCAATATCACGTCGTGGTGGGACCAACTCAAGCTAAAAATTAAAGACATGGTGATTTTGTACCAGAGACAAAGCAAACAAAAAAAATACCAGGACATACGCAAACTACAGAAACAGGTACAGACATTTACTAACAACAAAAGCGAAAATACCGAAAAGGAAAAATTACTAGAATTAATCGAGAAATCGAAAATGCGTACTATAGATCTAGTGAGAGGAAATTAAGGACCACAAAATACCATATACTTGCTCAACGTGACCGACCAACTGTAAATAAGGAGGTAAAATCAATTTTTAAACCCTTATCCATTTTGAGACACAACAACGATGTCATCGAAGATACATCTAAGTTATGTGAAATCGTAAATAATCATTTCCGTAAAATGTTCGAGAAAAGCAAATAAAAGTGAATAAGTCAAACTCATTACATAAAAACCTCCGTACTTTATCTGAGAATGACAGGCGAACGTTAGACCAACAGATAACACTAGATGAACTAACAGTAGCGCTTAAGTCTCTGAATGTACACAGCGCACCTGGCATAGACGGCTTAACAGCTCAGTTTTATACTTCTTTCTGGGACATTTTAAACATAAATACCACTCAATGGTACAGAAAGCAATCGAAATGAAACAACTGCCTCGTTCGTACACCAAGGCAGTAATTAGTCTGTTACCGAAAAGTGGCGACCTAATGAAACAAGTAACTGGCGACCCATCTCCCTGTTGTGTACTGATTATAAAATTTTTCCAAAGTTTTATCTACAAGATTATCGAGCATTATTTCAAACGTAATCTCTCCGGACCAAAGTTATGCAATCCCAAATAGATCGATGTATGACGCCATACACCTACATAGAGAATTAATAAACTATGCCAACCAAGCAGATGTACCGCTAGCAGTTATTAATCTAGATCAAAAGTCAGCCTTTGACAAAATCAGTCACCAATATTTATTTTATGTATTGGAAAAATGAATTTCGGAAATGGTTTTATAGAAAGTATAAAACTGCTATACACTAACACAATTAGTCATGTCAGACTAGGTTCAGTACTAACGAGTGCCATTAATTTTGAGACCGGCATTAGACAGGGTTGCCCATTATCTGGCCCCCTTTTCTCGATCGCAATCGAACCTTTACTTACATTACTGCGAACTCTTCTCACAGGTTTTCCTTTTCCCAGTGCTCAGACTCCCAAAAAAATAACGGTTAGTGCGTACGCGGACGATGTCTCTACATTTTTTTCCAGCAATGATTTTAATACCGTAGTGCAATGTTACCGTATATACGCGGAACAATCTGGTTCAGAACTAAACTTAAATAAGTGTAAAGGTTTATGGGCAGGTTCTTGGAAGAAAAGGAAAGATACCCCGTTAAATATAACCTGGTCAACGGAAATAAAAATACTGGGAATCACGATGTCGAATGATCAGTTGCTAGATTCGTCTCAAGCATTCACCAAGTTATCACATGCATTGAATAATACTCTTATGAAATGGAAAAGAAGATTACCAGCATTATCTATTATTGGTCGAAAACCGTAATCAATCAATTCGTAGCACCAAAATTATGCACACTCTTCATTGTCTACCAATTACACATCAACAACAACTGCATTTACAAAAGAAAATCACCGATTACATATGGACAGGAAAACACTGGACTTCCGAGATGCATTTGTATGTCCCCATTATGCAAGGCGGTTTAGGTTTAGTACACATCCCATCAAAAATAAAGATGTTAAGAATGTGGTTAGCAAACAAACTACTGCAGGAAAAGGAAAAGTGGATTGGCAGATTATTGTTGACCACAACTTAAGATTGGCAGACTCCTTGGGATTAGCGTGGCAATGGATGTTTCTCGAAAAGAATTACCACGAGAACATAAACTATCAAACATGATAATGGACGTAATCAATGTAACGCAAAATAACGAATGCAGTGTAGAGGGATTTGATCCAGCAAATATCCCAACAATTGCATCCAAATTGGCACCTCAAAGCGTTCCTCCCAGTTTTTCATCGTTTTGGAAATATCTAGGATTTACAACCCTCCATGACTTTCGCTGCAACGGAATGTGGTTAGAAGAAAATGCCTTCCTCCAACGTCTTCAAGCGCCATGTGCTCTAGTAGAAAACGAACTGCTGAAGCACTTTAGAAGAATAAAACTATATGTAACGAACTGTTTCTAGAAAAGTTCCGGAACAGCGCTATAACAATAAATATTTGGTATTCACTTATAAAACATGCATTATCAGTTAAAATCTAACACCAGGAAACAACTGGAACGCAAGTTAACAACAAAATTTTTAACCTAAAGGAGGAACATATTTTAGAGAATTACTGGAACTCAGAAGCTACTCATTGGCAATCTTTCTTCAACTCATTAACCTCAGGAACGTATCTGAAATTGCTTGGAGATTCTCAAAAATAGATTAGCGGATCCAATCTTTTAAAACACGCCAATTTAAGAAACGCTGATACATGCCAACACTGCACATCAGCGAAGTGTGATTCAGTGCACATGATATTAGACTGTCCCAAATTACAAGAAATTTGGAGACTAGTATCTGACATGGTGAAACAATGTTTAAAAATTACGCAAATACCAAAAACGTCGTACGTATGCGGTTTGAGAGGCAACTCACACGGTCACTCAGTTGCTAACTACTTGATAAATCTAGCAAAGGAAACTATTTACAATATTACGATAAACAGCATGAAAAATGATAGTCATAATGCAAACTTCAAGTCATCCTTCAACACCCGACTGCGAAACAGAATTATGATGGATTTCTACTGGAATCTAGGAAAAGGAAACATAGAACATTTTAAAGCAAGATGGTGTATAAACAATGTGTTGTGTGAAGTCGATGATACTGAATCATTGGTGTTCAATCGATATATTGACGACTCAATGTAATCATAATTTATACATTTTAATATGACAATTATTTTGTCATGATTACCATTTTATAGTATAAATACCAAATACCTTGTAAATATTTGTACAGTTTTAATAAACATAATAATAATAATAATAATAATAATAATAATAATACACACACACACACACACACACACACACACACAACACACACACACACAGACACACAGACACAACACACACACACACACACACAACACGGACCACACACACACACACCCACACACGCAACACACACACACACACACAACACACCACCCACGGACACACACACACACGACACACACACACCCAACACACACGGACGCACACACACACACACACACACACACACACACACACGGACACACACTACACACGGACACACCACACGGACACACACGACACACACAGCACACCACACGGACGCACACACACACGGACGCACACACACGGACACACACACGACGCACACACACACACACACAACAGCAACGACACACACACACAAATCACACACACACGACACACACACTACACACACACAAACACACACACACATCACGACGACACACACACACACACACACGGACGACCACACACACAGGCACACACACACACACGACACACACACACACGGACCACACACACTACATCACACACACACACACACACACACACACACAACACACAACACACACACACACACACACTCACACACTACACACGACACACGCACACACACACACGGACACCACCACACATACACCCAATCACCTGACACACACACAGCACACGACCACACACACACACACAACACACACGACACACACACGACACAGCACACAACACACACACACACACAACGACACACACACTACACACGTACACACGACACGACCACACACACACACGGACACCGACCACACACACGCACACACTGCACGACACACACACACACAACGGACGCACACCACACACACACGATACACAACACACACACACACACACACACACACGGACGCACCCACGGACACACACACGGACACGAACTCACACACCACACGACGCATACACACATGGACGCACACATACGGACACGCACATGTACCCACACACGCTCACGCACACTCACACGCACAAGCACACGCACACGACACTCACACGCTCACTCACCGCACACACACACGTACATACATCATCACACACACACACACACACACACGACACAGACACGGACACAACACACACACACACACACAACGACACACACACACACACACACACACACACACACACACACACACAACACACACACACACACACACACACACACACACACACACACGGACGCACACACACACGAACGCACACACACTACTACTACTGACGAAGATAACTGTAAGTGTTATCGAAACGTTTAGATTGTATAATTTAAAGTACTCCATTAAAAACCCCAAAAGATAGGTATTTTATTATTGAGAGTGAGCTAAGTTTGTGTGTCCTATTCTAAGACGCGTTAGGACTACTGAATCCCTTCTTGACATTGGAATGTGTTTTTACGATTAGTCGTTACAGGTATATGTTGTTTTAGGTGTCTATTTTCTTCAGTCTACTTTTGCTGCCATAAGTCAAGAATTTTGTTTCTTATGTATTTGTTTTCGCTCAGCTGTTCGCGTTTAAGTTTCAGCATTTTACATATCTCTGCTACGATGTTGTGTTTTTATAAATGAAACCTTAAATTTGATGGTAGTGAAAAGAGGTTTTCTCATTTATTCAAATTCGTGAAGAATTAATGCTTGCTGGTAATATTTGAAACACGTTATTATCTGGAATTGATCTATGTTCAGGAAGGGTTTGACGTGGTTTTGAGCCATTAGGCCTCAAATAAATTCGTGGGATGAGCTTATTATTACATTGAAAAGCGACTTTTACCCGAAGTACATGATGAAGTTTTGTTAAATGAAATTAAAAACAGGAAACAGACTTTTGATGAAATTCTAACCATCTTTATTTCTGAAATGACTAATTTATTTTCTCAATTAGACATTACTCCTTCTGAGGTTGAACAACTTAAAATTATTATGAAAAATGTACAGCCTTGGTATGCAACACAATTGGGTCTTGTTAATGTTACCGGTATTTTTTATCTTGTTGAGTTATGTAAAAAATTACAACAATTTAAATTACAAAATTCTAAATTTAAATACAAACCAAATTCAGATTTTCAAAAACAACATGAAATCTATGCAAAATCTTTTACTTCAAATGAAAACCATAAACTTAAAATTAATTTTACTGGCGCTAAACCGAAAATTTCAAATTCAACTTTTAAAAATTCTAAAAGCAATACAACTAACCCAACAACAACTTGTTTCAAATGTAAACTATTAGGACAATAATGATAATGTTACCTTTTGTTACAATTGTGGTCATTCCGACGTGACTTTAACTAATTGCCCAAGTGCAAATTTTCAAAAACTTTTAATGTGGAAGTGTTCTGTTAGTCGACACGTTCCTTACAATTTTACAGGGATTGACAAACCTGTTTGAAAAGAATGGTTGATTACAGTAAATAAATTTTATGTAACTCCTAAACTTCGTTCAAAATTTGTTGAAAAAAGAAATGATATTAGACCTTTTATTAATGTAAGAATTTTAACGAAAGTTCTGTCGCTTTATTGGACAGTGGAGCAACGGTTACAACTTTAGGAAAGCCCGCAATGTTTTTAATTGATGCATAAAATTAAATTCAGTTACTGAGAAGGATGCTTATCCATTACCGTTTTTAAATGATATTTTGGATAAATTAAGAGATGCTAGGTATTTAACTTCAATAGATTTAAAGAAAGCTTTTTGGAAAATTCCTTTAGACCCCGAAGGTTGTGAAAAAACTGCTTTTACTGTTCCACGTAGAGGTTTATTTGAATATACCGTTATACCAATGGGACTTACCAATGCACCCAGTATGTTACAAAGATTTATGGACTCCATTTTGGGTCATGATTTATCACAATCCGTTCTTGTCCATGTAGATGACATTATTATGTTTTACAGTACATTTAAGTAACATATTTGTATTTTGAAAGCAGTTTTTAAAGGCTTAACGATACACAATTAGGTTTTAATTTAAATAAATGTGAATTTTGTAAACCACAATTATCACATTTCGGTTTTGTTATTGATAAAATACATACCGATCCATCAAAAGTGGATGCGATTTCAAAACTTCTTCAACCAAAAACTTTTACAGAAGTTAAACGGTTTATCGGAATGTGCTCATGGTACAGGCGATTTATTACCGATTTTTCACAGTTTTAGCTCAATTAAAATTTACTTAAAGGAAAAAGAAATCTCAAAAAGTTTCATGAGACAACCAAGCTAATGATTCATTTTAAAAATTAAATATTTATTAGTAGATTCTCCTATCTTAGCGAGTCCAGGGTTTTCAAAACGTTTTATTTACAATGCGATGCCTCCAATTGTGGTATTGGCTGTGTATTAACCCAAGGCGAGGGAAACGATGAAAATGTTATTGTTTACGGTTCTCGTACTTTAAATAAAGCCGAGCAAAATTATTCTACTACTGAGCGTGAATTACTTGCTGTTATTTTTGGAATTCAAGAATTTAGACCTTATATTGAAGGCACCCATTTTAAAGTCATCACTGACCATCATTCACTGATTTGGCTCAGTAATTTAGAAGATCCTTCAGGCCGATTATCCCGATAGAGTGTTAAACTTCAACAATTCGATTTCGAGGTGATTCATAGGACAGATTGAAGCTACATCAATGTTGGAAAGCGAACATACCTAAACAACCTGGACAATTAAAGCAAATCAAAATTTTAAGAACACGGCTCATTTAATCTCCGACTGACTAAAAGGGTCAAAATCTTCTAGTTGACATTAGAAGTGTAAATAATATTTGGGGTGAATTAATAACCACAACACACCCTTATCTATTTATCAAGTTTTTAAATTTTACAGGTTATTAATCTAAATTGTAATGTAGAACCTTTATTTTCTACTACAACCCTGGAAATCTTCCAGTTAAAGTGGGTTTGAATTTAGGCTCTAACACACTTGTCTGTAAAACATTGGATATAATAAAGGTTTATAGGAAATAGGTCTGATTTCGTTAGCATATATGCCTCACTGGAGAGCACAAAATTGGTATTGAGTGCCCGTGTCACCATCATCATTTAATGGTAAATACCAGCGAAATGCTACGATAGTAGACTTTTGTAAAATAAAAAATTAAAATAATGAATGGTTAGGTTTAATTCATGAAGTGTGTAGTTGTGATTGCTGTACTTACTGTGTACATCAAGTAAATGTTTCTTTAACAAATTTTGGGCTGTCACATTTTCTACTATGAATGCTGAAGAAGTGGAATTTTACGCATTTTTTGCAGTTCTAGCCCTTAAGTGATTCTTAAATCTTATTAGTGGGATCACTTCTGCAGCTATCCGCACGTCTAAATACATCTAAACCAAAAAAAAAGCGTCGAATCACTAATGAATTATGTCTTACCTTTATACAACAATTCCATCCAGTTGCAACGGATTACACTCCCTTTCATATAACTTACGGCAAACTGGACTACAAAGCTGTATTTAAAAAACAATAAGCACACATAGACAAACGCAACAAAGATTGCCCAAAGATGGTCAAGGTCTGTTACGAGGCATCCTAAATAACATCAATAATTAAAAAAACCCAAGGTACTATTGAAATTGCTGACCTTGAGAAGACCTTTCCATTTTCAAGTATATAGTCGATAGTTTATTGATACGCTCAATTCCACATCTAATTAATAATCTGGAAGCTGCCATACCACACCTTGCATAGTTTCATAATAAATTCGAATCTACTAGAATCAATAATACTAAAATACGGAGTAATGTATCGCACTACATTAAATTTGTCGTTCTTGCTGGCCAATAAGCGGTTATATCTACGCCGTAGGTAGCGCATCCCCGTCATCCGATCTCTGGGATGAAATTACAACTAGGGCGGGCAACTCCTTTTATTTTGGAATGAAGAGAAGGGATAAAAGTATCATGATAGGACATAGAATGTTCTGACACTCCTGTAACAAGGCAAGTTGGAAAACATAAAATATGAAATGATTCGTAGCAGTATTGATCTTCTAGAGATGATTAAAGTGAGATGGGTATGATCTAGAGAGATGGAGAGTGGAGAACATGTGTTACACTACTCGGGAGAAGAAACGGAAAGGAAGGTTTGGAATGATGATCTGGAAATGATTGAAGGACAAAGTTATAAAGGTGAAATATATTGACGAAAGACTGATGTTTATAAGACTGAAAGGAAAAGATAAGGTTCATTGTACAGGTATATATGCCTACCTGCCAGTACCCAGATGAAAATGCCGAGGAGTACTATGACTGGATAAGGTAATCGAAAAGGAAAAACGTGGCTAGTGTGTCGTAGTTATGGGAGATTTCTATTCTGTGATTGGAGAGGGTAGAGAAAATGACAGAGAGGGGAGTTTGGTCTGGGGAGACGGAACGAGATAGTAGAAAGGATAGTGAAATTCTGTAAGGAAAAATACGTGGTGGTAAAAAATGCTTTGTTTAAGCATCACAAGAGGAGAAGACATACATGGATATCAAGGCTGAATGACGAGCGTTACCAGTCAGATTACGTACTTATTCAAACACGAGAGAAAAACTGTTTGAAGAATGCAAGGGTGTGCCCTGGAGCAGAAGTGAATACTGACCATAACTTATTAGTAGCCGAAGTAAACATTACGTTGAAGAACACAACCGAAGGCAAGAAACAAGTGTAGGTCTAAATTTGAAATTGAAACTAATGATGGAACAGTTGTTATGGAGCCGGTGCAAGCGTTAGATAGATGGAAGGAGTATATCGAATAGTTACATGACTGGAAAGCAGTACCTGGAGAAGAGGAATTGGTGCCTAATAAGAAGAGGAAGTAAGTGGAACGTTACTGGATATGCGATTTTAAATGGAGCAATGGAAGCTGCAATGCGAGAAATAGAAAATGGGAAGGCGAACGGTGTAGACGAGTTACCAGTAGAGTTATTGAAGGAACTAGGAGAAGACGGAAAGAAAGTGCTATTGTTACTGTGTAACGATATCTATATAAAGGGAAAATGGCCTGCCGACTTTGTAAATATGGTTCCCTTAAAGAAAATAAGAAATACCAGTAAATGTGAAGAACAATAAGCCTAATATTGCATGCAGCAATAGTTTTACTAAAAATACTGAACAGAAGGATATATGCAAGATTAGACCCACCTAGGAAAAGAGCAGTTTGGCTTTCAAAAAAGAATAAGAACACGAGATGCTATAGGACTGATCAGTAAAATTGGAGAAAGGTACATTAAAAAGGAAAAATAAGTATACTTTGGCTTTTGTTGATTTAGTGAAAACATTCGATGGAGTAAAGTGGGACCGCCTAACGAAAACACTAAATGAAAAAGGAGCTGACTGGAGAGAATGACGCCCAATTAAGAAGAGTTGGCGTTCATATGGCACTCGCAGTGGGGAGTGAAAGGATGTTGTCTGAAATGCTGATTTAATTGAATATTGCTTACCAGGAATATGGTATGGAGATAAGTATCAAAAAAACGAAATGTCTAGTTGAAGGAAGCAGTAAAGGAAAAGACAATATCAAAGTGAAAGCAGATAGCATTGAGCAGGTGGAGCAATTCAAATACTTGGGCAGCGTAATTACTGATCAGATTTACTGCGATCCTGAAATAAAAACATGAATAGCTATCGCAAAGCAAGTTTTTATTAAAAAGAGAAAGTTACTGTGTGGTCCATTGGAGAAAAATCTCAGAAAACGACTTACTAAATGTTACGCAGGGAGGATGGTATTGTATGCAGCAGAAACATGGACATTGCGGAAGATATAGTAAGTAAGGAGACTCGAGGAGGAGAGGTTGCGGTTGAGGGTTGTGAAAGGAAGGAAAAAAAGTTGGAAAAGGCATTCTATGTGGAAGGAGCGCTGAATATTAAGAGATGTGGTGGAAGGAACGGTTTGCGGAAAACGAAGAAGAAGGCGGAAGCTGCTGGAAACGTCAATGAGGAAGGAAGGTACAAAAGAAGATCATTACAAGAAGAAAAAAGGGTACCCGAAGAATTCATCTTCAAATTGCTACAGATCGACACGTTTAAACAAACTTCTGATACACATCGAATACATATATGTAGCGAGATTAAAACATATTAAAGCACTTGCAGAAATTTTAGACTTTGTAGGTAACTATAACGAATCCCACCATTCAGACAATAAGCTTAATACTTCTATTTCTATCATATTATGTACAGTACCAGATGGTATGCTTTTGTATTATTATTTTAAGTTTCATAAAAACAAACAAAAAAAAAACAAAAATGTACCGACCCTAGTCGACTACCTGATGTACTTTAGGTATTTTTAACATTCTGTACTTTGTGGATGTTTGATTGGTAATAGTCTGTAAATGATTCATGAATTAGGTAGATTAGAAGAAATCATGAAACATATTCTATGTCATCAAGAAGTTTCAACAGTGGACCAAATTATGACATCTGATATTTGTGAAGTTACGAGTAAGAAGCAAATCATCAATAGAATAAAGTAGCCTTGGAAATGGCATACATCATCAACGCAAAAATATAGCTAACACTGGAAATATAAACAATGAACAAGCCAAAACGTTATTTTTGTTGATATAATGATAATAATAACTTATTTCCCAATAAAAAGTCTATTGCAGGGAAGCATAAATAAATAAACATAAAAAACATCTAACCTGGAACCTACAACGTGGAAAATAAAAGAATTCAAGAATAAAAATTCAATTTCCCTTCGGTATAGTATCAATAACTTAATTCTCAAAATTAAACGATAAGGCTTCTTTAAAAACCTCAGTTTGAACTTCTGTCCTTTAAATTAGAAAAAAAATGAGATAATGTGTAACATTTTGCAACCTCTGTTCTAATACGATCATTATGAAAATAGGCATCGTTGTAAAAACAACAACAATAATCTATGTCAAACGAACGTGTAAACTATCTGTCGGATAGACACACAGATGTCGTTCAATAAAAAATTCTAAAAACAGTTCTAATTCCCTGAAGATCAATACTAATCCAACTTATACACATATCAGGCATCTTTAAAGAGACAGAATGTCTATGTAAAGAGAGGAGAAATTGGAGATAGAGAGATTGTTGCAAGATGTTCTAAAACGTTCATATGAGAAGAGAGAGCATCGGAAAAGGAGACAAGGAGAAAGTGGAGAGAGAGAGAGAGGAGAGAGGAGAGTGGGAAGAGAGGAGAGAGGGAGATGAGAGAGAGGAGAGAGGAGAGAGGAAGGAGAGAGGAGGAGAGAGAGAGAGAGGGAGAGAGAGAGGGAGAGAGGGAGAGAGGGAGAGAGAGGAGAGAGAGGAGAGAGGGAGAGAGAGGAGAGAGGGAGAGAGAGAGAGGGAGAGGGAGAGAGGAGAGAGGGAGAGAGGGAGAGGAGAGAGGGAGAGAGGGAGAGGGAGAGGGAGAGAGGAGAGAGGGAGAGAGGAGAGAGGAGAGAGGAGAGAGGAGAGAGGGAGAGGAGAGAGGGAGAGGAGGAGAGAGGAGAGAGGAGAGAGAGGAGAGAGAGGAGAGAGAGAGGAGAGAGGAGAGAGGAGAGAGAGAAGAGAGGGAGAGAGAGAGGAGAGAGAGAAGAGGGAGGGAGAGAGGAGAGGGAGAGAGGGAGAGAGAGGAGAGGGAGAGAGGAGAGAAGGAGAGAGGGAGAGAGGAGGTAGGGAGAGAAGGAGAAGAGAGAGAGGGAGAGTAAGAGTGAGAGGAGAGAGAGAGATGAGGTGAGAGTGAGAGTAGAGAGAGAGAGAGAGAGAGAGAGAGAGAGAGAGAGAGAAATGGATTATAGTACAGGTTCGGGAAAAAAAAATTTATAACAAAAGTGGCCTCGAGAAACGCCTGGAAATTCTTTTCAGAATTTCAGGTCCACCGCCAGAGGGCGTGTTTGACAGTTAAGGTTCTAAAAACAATTTTTTTTGTAAATTTACTCAATTAAGGGGCATATTAAGTATTATAATCAGTTTCCTCGACAAATTCTGCATATTTTTGTTTGACAAGTTTTAGTCTATCTCTTCAAATAAGGTGTGGGGAGAATGGGAACCTTGTTACGAAAAACGCCTTTAATTCAGGTTCTGCTTGACCGATTTGAATAAACTGAATGTTGTTTGAAAGAGCTTTTGTTGTGCAATGGAAAATTTGTAAATTTGAAGCAATCTGATTAATAACCTATATGCTAGAGGGCGCTGTTTAATATTTTTTTAATATTGTGTTTTCTCTTTACAATTTTAAATGGAAGCATTAAAATTTAAGTAGGTCTTTAAGAAGTAGACTAA
Organism: Vesta saturnalis; assembly: GCA_036346205.1. Classification (NCBI taxonomy): domain Eukaryota; kingdom Metazoa; phylum Arthropoda; class Insecta; order Coleoptera; family Lampyridae; genus Vesta; species Vesta saturnalis. The sequence goes on from JARFJB010002129.1 coordinate 625,483, forward strand.
ATTGGTAATAAAATAGTGAAAACTGCAGGTCGATATCTTTTTCCTATCCTGAGATATCTTAAGAAACATGTAAATGGCGGGAATTGTTCTTCCAACGTATAGTAGGCTAGTTCGCGTTAACGGAAATTATTAAATTTAGCCTGGATGAAAAGATCTTACATTGGTCTGCAGTAATTTAAACTGTTATCGTACTAATGTTATGGTTGCCGGTTACCTAAATGTAATGCTGTCGCTACTAACAATGAGAACAAATTATAAAATAGTAATGTGATAAATCTAACATTTTTTTAATTATATACGAATGTTATATTTGTTTTCAAGGGATGTGTTAGTAAATCAAAAGCATAAAATATTAATAAAAACCGATATTTGCCTAGCAACAACAAATACAGTTTAAAATATGAATTACGATTTACTGATGACAACAAAATTAGTAAAGAGGGCCATGTAAGATTTAGAATAAATTCCCTGTTGAAAACAAACAAGCTATGATTTTCACGCATATGTCAAAAATCATTCATCGTGTTGCATTTAATAGACTTTCTTTATCTTTTCGTACCAAAATGATCCTTACAAATGAAGAAGCATTTGATATGTTGGCAGTTTATTTTGAATGTATGAGAAATGCAACCGTTGATGCTAGAGTGTATGCACTGCAGTACCCAAACCGGCTCTCAAATATGATACACGACGATCCTAAAATACTTTCACGAATTATGTGGACAGATGAGGCTACTTTTCATAGCGATGGTAGTGTAAATCGACATAATATGCACTACTGGTCTGAAACGAATCCCCACTGGATGCAGGAGGTCCAACATCAGGGTCGTCGGTCTGTAAATGTCTGGTGCGGGATTCTGGGTGGAAAAATAATTGGGCCTTTTTATTTAATGAGACTGTTAATGGAGAAAGATATTTAGATTTTTTAAGCAACGAATTGCCACTTCTTTTAGAATACGTACCCTTGTCCATTCGTCGTGACATGTTCTTGCAACATGATAGGTGCTCGGCAAATTATTCTAGATATGTTCGGAATTTCTTAGATCAATCATACCCTGAAAGGTGGATAGGACGTGGAAGTTTATTTATTTGGCCACCAAGGTCTCCAGACATAACTTGTTTAGATTTTTATGTGTGGGGGCGAATAAAATATCTCGTTTATGCCGATAGACCCACAACAAGAGCTGACATTATTGAAAGAATACGACAGACAATACGAAGTATTTCAAGGGCAGAAATTGAAACTGCTGTTCTCTCCACCCGTCAGCGATTGATTTCATGCATTGAAAATGATGGACGACATTTCGACCATCTAGGGCGACACTAATTACGTAGTTATTTATTTAAGGTTTTAATTGTTAGATTTATCACATTATTATTTTATGTGTTCTCATTGTTAGTAGCGACAGCATTACATTTGGGTAATCTAGCGGCAACCATAACATTAGTATCATAACAGTTTAAATTACTGTAGACCAATGTAAGATCTTTTTATCCAGGTTAAATTTAATAATTTCCGTTAACGCGAACTAGCCTACTAGACGTTGGAAGAAAAATTCCCGCCATTTACCCGTATCTTACGATATCTTAGGATAGGAAAAAGATATCGACTTGCAGTTTTCACTGTTTTATTACTAATTTAGTCTGCCTTTTAAAGACCTACTTCAATTTTTATGCTTCCATTTAAAATTGTAAAGAGAAAACAATATTAAAAAAATATTAAACAGCGCCCTCTAGCATTTATGTTATTAATCAGATTGCTTCAAATTTACAAATTTTCTATTGTTTAACAAAAGCTCTTTCAAACACCAAGTTTATTAAAATCGGTCAAGCAGATCCTGAATTAAAGGCAGTTTTTCGTAACAAGGTTCCCACTCCCCCCCCCCCCTCCTGATTTGAAGAGATAGACTAAAACTTGTCAAATAACAAATATGCAGAATTTGTCGAGGAATCCTAAAAAAAAATTACATGGTCCCGGATTCGAACCCGCACCAACACCGTGGAAGCGACCCCTATGTTCCTCTGTTTACCGCTTCATCTGAAAGTGTGCTTAAAAAATGGAGTTATCTTGTTTTGGCAGTAGCACGGCTATATACTCTGTTGTGCAATATAAAGATAAGCGCTAAGCCGAAAAATTGAAAATCATTCATTTTAAAGACTATCATTCCAACTTCCTCAATAAACAATTTATACGTTATTAATAACCATATCAATTATCACGAAGGGCTCTATATAAATTGAAAAATTACGGATTTATCTGTATCATAAACATTTCGTTTTAGTACATCTACCATCAATGTATGAAGTTTACTCACCTGACTTTAAACACATATTTGGAAAACTATTAAGCCGCTTTTAATCAAACGACCTGCATCATAATCGATATTTATTGTAATTTGATATTGTTTGTTACAATTAGCTAAGCACTAGAGCGAAATATATTCAAGAATACATCATTTTTTACCATTCTTTGCGCAAGACCAATTTTATGAATTAATAATTAAAACACTAATTACTGGATTGTCGTCATTTTTAGGTATATGCCAAAGTACACCTTTGCTTAGAGGTTCATGCCGATTCCTTTACTTTCTAGTATTTAAAAACCGTGCAATAAAGAAAAAATTCCACGCTTGTTACATACATTAAAACCAATAAATACGGAGAGATCGACTTTTTCTAAATTTATATAATTGCTAACCAAGGGATAAAATTAAATATTTCGTTGAACAAGGATTAGGTCTAACTGCACGCATAGGTAACAGCACGCGGTAGATTGAAACCTTCGTATCGTGACGTCATATAATAATAATTTCAGTAATTTTCTCAAAATTTTAACAGAATTAGATTAGATAAACAAAACTACTGTAACCTAACAAAAGTGGATTAGATAAACAAAACTGCAGTAACCTAAAAAAAAATAAATGCATGGGCCGGGATTCGAACCCACATCAACCGCATGCGAGGTGACTGCTACCACTAAACCACCAGCGCTCTAGCTGTTTTACATTAAAAGTGATATTTAAATTACTGGCAAATATCAAATCACATGATGTCATATTTCGGCACGACCGTCTGAATTTACCGCGTCGTGACGTAACAGAGGAAAAGAATTCAACTTGCGACGTTGCGTCGCCTATACTGAGAAACGCAATTGATATAGCGCAGCAAAATGGTTTCATGTATTAATACAGGCATTTTTAAAATGGAATGTTAATATTAAAATGACAATAAAAGGCGAAATTCCTAGATCTCGCAAACTATTTTATTCGAATTGCATAATAAATACATTTACATAAAATCATCGCTATCTCAAATAAAATTTTCATTTTTCTGCACATATCTTCGACTTTCTTGGCATTATAGATACAATTACTCCAAACGATATTTGACACAGTTTGTATGTTAACCTCCAAAGTTCCCAAACTTCCTTTATATTGAGCATTATGTTTTCCTTGGCAACTCTATTTTTGACACAAGCCCAATATCAACACAATTGCATTAAATTTACACTGGGCTACTACGTAATTCTTTGACCACTTTTTCAAACAAGTATTGTTTTTTTTATAATCATTCATACGAGATAATTCCAAAAGTGAAGCGCTCGTCATTTTGTTAAATGAATTGAATTGCTCTGGTAACGAAACTTTTCGTTTGTTCAACCATCCAATTATGATTTATTATCTCCAGGCGGTTATTTTATTTCTAAAATCCGGATCTACCATTGTGTGGTACGGTGCTTGATCAAGCAAAATCACCGATTTATCGGGACCACTCTTCCTAATCCTGCTTATTCATTTCGTCGTTGTATCAGCCGAACCTTTTTTTCCAATAAAGCATTTGGTACAACCTGGTAAAAAGACGTTTTCGTTTACAATATCCAGTATAATCACTCTTAGTCCAGATCCAGAAGGTCGCTTAATTCCCCCTCTGAGCAGTATATTTCTTGAATTTTCCTTCTGTATTGATCAAAACTCGAGCGATTTTCTGGGGTAACAAATTCCACCGACCAAATTTGCTTGAATAGTTTGCGCTGCACGATGTTTCGTCAGTAAAAAAAAATATTCCACCCCGTTTCTCTGTACCTTTTAATCTAATATAAATATTCCGCTCTTTTAGCAGCTATGGTAGTAGCTTCCGTCAAGATTGGCCTGTTCTCTAATTTTTAGAAAGTAAAATTCATTTCTTTTACCCATCTTTTAATGTGGAAAATCCGGACACTCTTTGATGCAGCTCGGCCATGATTGGAAACCTTTTTTCTAAGAAAAAATGTAATATTTGTATTAATATACGCCCATTAGAAAGTCATCGATATCTATAGTCGCTCTACCACCTCCTTTCCTCGCGCCTGACACTACCAGTACTACTTGTCTCTTATTCAATTAATACGCTTACAACACTTTTTTCACTAACCTAAACTAAGTATTACGCAGTACGATTTGTTTGAAAATCGCAACATGTGCCGAAATATTTCTTATTATTAAGCGATAAAAATAGTTATTTTTGTATCTAGTGCGCAAAATGCTACTTTGGTGATCCAGAATTGAATTCTTTAATGAGGTGCAGCCGAGTTAAAAAATAGTCGAGATCACCAAAGTAGTTCGCACACGTGTTACAAACAAATTTTTTCTACAACCATCCAAAAATAAAATTGTTTTAAATAATTCTTTTCTTGGATACTAAAATTTTTCTACAACCATCAAAATATGTGCATCCCTTAAAATTGTTTCCAATAATTTTTTTCTTGGATTTTTGCTTGATTGAGGACCACAAAAGTTAAAATACAATAATCTCATAGAGTTTACTTGCAGTGCGGAAGATATCGCACACTATTTCGCGCACGTTGTTATGCTAACGTAGGAAAATAAAAAAAAATGTCATTTCGCATATTGTTATTAATAATGCGCGAACCTCGTCATTTTTTGTCGTTTGTAGAAAAAAGTAGTTAGTAAAAGTTAGTGGACTCGAAAAGAATAAACGGAAAACAAAAGGGTTATGTGCAAAAATTATACTCTTTGAAAATCACAGCATGTACCAATAGCTTAAATGTTCCTGACCATTTTTATTACTAAGCATTAAAAAAAAAAGTAGTTAGTAAAAGTTAGGGTACTCGATGAGGATAAACGGAAAATAAAAGGATTGTTTAATCTATGCAAGGGTGGTTCAGTCCAATAACAATAACAGCCAAACTAATAATACAATAATTATGGATAAGCGCAATCAAATGTGATCAAAAAGTACCTGACAACATAGCAGCAAAATGGGTGAAGTTCCGGGATGAATTAAAAGCTATAGAAGAACTAAAGATACCAAGATGGATCCACCACACTCAAGACGAGTTACAGTTACACGGGTTCTGCGATGCATCAGAAAAAGCATACGGTGCAGCAATATATGCGAGAACCAGTCAACGGGAAGTAACGTTACTCACAGAAAAATCAAGAGTAGCACCTATCAAGACAAAAGCGACCATTTAGAATTATGCGCAGCAGTACTATTAGCAAAACTATTGAGGAGAACAGCAGAAGCAGTAGAAATTCCAAACATAACTGTGTTTGCATGGAGCGACTCCATGATAACAATAGCATGGATCAAAGGGGAACCATCCAGATGGAAAACGTTTGTAACCAATAGGGTTATGGAAATCAATAAACTCGTACCACATCAACAATGGAATTATGTCAGCACAGAAGAAAACCCAGCAGACATCCTGTCAAGGGGATACCCAGCATCCAAAATAAAGACCAAATCCATATGGTGGAATGGACCGGTGTGGCTGAAAACAAATGCATGGAGAGAATACCAAACACTAAACGCAACCACAAAACTAGAGCTGAAGAGATGTCTGACAACCATAAAAATAGAAGACAACAGCATCATAAACCGATTTTCGTCATTGCAACGACTGCAACGAGTGATCGCCTACTGCAACCGATTCAGCAAGGCATGCAGAAGACAGCAAAGTAAACACTGCAAGGAGCTGACTCATCACACAAGTGAATTATGTAAACAACTAAAATGGTTACAAGAAGGAATACGAGCAATTATCCACTCAAGAAAGAAAAGGGGCATGCTAGGGGACATTCTGACATCAATATTTGGAGTAAATAACGAAGTATACAACGACATCAACGCATTAACCAAGAACCAACAAGAATTAATGGAAACAGCAGACCGTCAAACCAAATTCATGCTATCAGCACTATCAACATTTAACAACACAGAAGTAAGACTCAACAAACAACTCGAAAGCTTCATGAAGAAACTAAACCTGGGACTGGACGCAATATCAACAATGGAAAAATGGTACAAGAGCATAGATGAAAACCAGCTAAACTTACATTACATTCTAAACTCATATCACATATCAGTAAACCTCATCAACGAAATATATAACCATTACAACAAAATCCTAGACGTAAATCGTGGTCGAGGCAGCTTTTACCACCTTATCACTGAAGTCCACATAAAGGAGATTGTAACATCAGCATCAAAAAAGTTACCATCCAACATACAAATACTAACACGTCCAATAATAATGATGTCTGTAAAACAAGATGAACAACAAATCCATGTATCAGGATACTTCATCATTACAAGAATCATGCAGTATGTCGTATTGAAAATAACTCCGATACCACTGAAGATCAAAAACGGGACATATGGGATAATAGAAGTAGGAGCTGGAGTCATTGCCGTAGAATACAACTCTCAACTCTACTTCCAGCTATCAGACGAAGAACTAAGAAACAGTGTATTCATCGGAAGACATACAATGATATGCAGACCTAGAGTAGTAAACAGCATACAGCAGGGACCAAATTGTATAATAAATCAACTATACCAACGAGTGGACAAGAATTCATGCAGGACATCAATACACAAAATAGATGAAATAATCTGGAAACAACTATACATGCCCAACACATGGATGTTCATAACAACAGATGTGGTCAAAGGAGCAGTAATATGCAATGGAGTAAGACAAGACATCACGTTAAATCAAACTGGCATCATCCAAATCTCATCAGAGTGCTTAGTTCAAGCAAACCAAAGTATTCTAAGTCCGACACGTCAGGACAGTGTATCAGTAGTTACACGTTATCACAAACCAGTGCAAATAAACATGGCAGACACAATCCAACACAAAACTCAAGTTAACACCACTCAGAAGGAAACCGTACTAAAGGCAACAGATCAACTAAGTGACTTAAAACAAGAAGAAGAAGCAATCCAACAAGATATAATCAACACCCACTGGGAGAAGATATCATCACATTCCAGACTAAACAGTCTCTCAAGTACAGCAATACTACTAGGAATAGCCCTAGCAATCTGGGGGGCATACAAGGCATGGACAAAAATACATCGAAAGAAAAAAACCGGAGAAACAGAAGAAGAAATATTCCAGATGGAACAACTTTACGCCATCCCAACCATCTCGTCGCGGCAGAATGTTCAATCTGCAATTGAACATGAACTTCGGGCCCGGCAGGATGTTTAATCTTGCATAGAGTTAAACAGGATATTTAACAATTTTTTAGTAATAAATTGAGAAGTATAATTAGAATTAAGACATAACAATTAAGAAATATGTAAAACGATTAGTAAGTAGAATGAATATAAAGCAGGTTCATTATTGCAACAATCGTGCCGATACAAAAGCGTGTAAGGTTGAAATTACACACACATATTATGTACATTATAACTAGTAAGCACAAAAAGGCGCTTAAGTGAATAAACATGACCTATTAACTGGGTCAAACAATAAAATACGTAATGTTAAAATCTGTATATAAGGTGTAAATAATACCAAATAAATTAGTCTTTGAATGAATCTCATTTTTATTCAATTACTCAAACAGGGTTGTGAGGTCTAGTCTACAATTGATACGAGTGACGGCGTATCCCTCACATTAAACCTCAAACACTCAATCTCTCTAATCAGAGAATTGAACAAGAGTTATGTGTAAAAATTACACTGAAAATCATAACACGTGCCGATAGCTTCAGTATGCCCGATCCTTTTTAAGTATTAAACAAAATAATTAGTAGAAGTGTGATAGTTATTCTACTCAATGATGATAATCGGAAAACAAGGTTATTATTAAGTAAAAAAGCAATATGTTATAGTTATTGCACGACTCAGACATTGGTAATTTTTAGCGGCCAGTCAGACTGCGCGATTATGGCATGAAAATGTCGCAGCTATGAATAAACTCTTAAGAACAAAGTGCGTACGTTTAATCAAAATAAACAACGTTCGCGGAGTTTATGGCGGTTTATGTTCTTTATATTACACTGTGCAACGGTGGCCAAAATGTTTCCGTGTGGGACTAGTATCCCTACAAGATGATGCGCACCGGTCTGCCAAATGAAATGACATCGCCTTAAATAATTTCAATTATTGTTGAAACGGTATTAAAAATTCCAGTTTTCACCGTTTGAAAGTGAAAGCGTTAGCAGTGATGGCTAACATTTCTGATCAAATATTCTCTGGATCCTCTGTAACTATTTGGGTATGAATAGGATTAGTGGAAAATGGGTACCGCGTCTTATCTTTGCTCTCAAATGACAAAATCTGCTCGAATATGCGTGCTTATTTTCAAAAAATGGAGACAGATTTGAATACCTTGTCACTCATCATTTTTATAAGGGTATATCAAATTTTGCGGATAATAAAAGCATACGTTTGGTGACTTTCATAAAATTAACCTCAAGTGTAGTAAATGAAAGGGGCCACGAGACTAAGGTTAGAGGTTTATCTGCAAATAAATAGCAACAATAGATTTTCTAGAATTGGTGACAACATTTAAATATACTATACAATATGGAAAGGCAAGTAAACTTTGCTTCACTCTTTCAGAAAAGTGAGGGTTTGTAAAACAACACATATTAAGACTATTTATTGATTGAAGAAGATTACCTAAAAATACTTGCTCCCAAGAAAAAGTGCGAGTTTTAAAATTCGAAGAAAAAAAATACAAAATCTATGCAGTCGTTATTGTAAAATTGTAAAACATATGAGACAATATTACTTTTACAAATCTGAAAGTTGAGCGAAACTGATATATTTTCTTCTCGGATTACCTCTCGATTGACTATATACTGCAAAGAGAAGTTCGGCTTGCATAAAAATCATAGGTTATGAGCAGTTCTAGTTTTTTCTGGTTGTTCCATGTTACTTGTAAGTAAATTGATCTGATATTCTCACATTACTGGCATATGTGATATTCTTAGCTCATTTGTAAGAGGAAAATACCTACTGTTTCCGTAGTAAAATACATTATGAGCCCTACCGCATCTTTGAAAATAGACCCAAATCAAGATCATCCCACACCACCATTGGTGCAAGTCTCACTACATATTATTGCTGAATGGGTAAGGAAAAATAGGAAAGAAATTAGTATTGACAAAAGCCTTCTTAATCAGTGGACAACTTTGAAGAAAAATATTCTGGAAAACCAAATTTATTAAAAAAAAATCATGAGCACTGAAAAGAAACTATCACTTCTACATCAAGACAAAGAAGCTTTTGCGAACCCATATGTCTACACTGATGTACCAGAAATAGTTTACTGCCTTGGACACTGAAAATTTGTAGTGAGTATCTTTGTGAATCTGTTGGCTCAGTTATTGGAAATAACAAAATAGTGGGAAATCCCCAGGATCTAGGTACATCTAGTGAAAATAAGGTCACAAGCACAAGTTTTACAAGAAATTTTCCTTTGAGGTTTCCCTACGTAGATATTCACTCTTCAAGTTGAGAGTTAAAAAGTGAATTTTGGCTATAACTTTTTCACTGCTCAATAAATTTAAATACTTTTTGGGAAAATGTCACAGTATTTGAAGTTCTTTGGACCCGTCCATTTAATTGTTTATTGACTTTGTAGGGGACAGAGGTGCACGGAACCCTGTGGTTTTCTAACTCAAAAAAAAATTTTAAACGTCTTTTTTACCTTTCCCAAGGAAACCAAGTAATCTTTGGCCTTTTTACGTAAAAAAGGTATACTAGTTTAATCTCGCTAGAATTAACCATTTGAAGATGAACGCTACTAATGATGACGATGATGATTTTAGTTCGGCTGTGTTTATATGAAACATTATTCACTAGCACAACAATATGGCATGCATCTAAACCTAAAAATGGAGTAACTGGCTTTTTATAAGCAATATGGCTAACTATTAAAACATGACTCAGAAAATCACATTGTTTAAAATCTTTAAGATTCAAATCTTTAATTATTTTGTTAAGGGCGAGGGGAAGAGCACCATCAAGTTCGTGAATCTGAAAACCAATTGTAAACTATTTTTTACATTTTTAAAGTTAATGTCTTATTCCTCAGTCTTTTACTGCGTAAAATAGACTTATTTGATTTCAGATAACGAATAGTAGTATTAATTTATCTCGATATCTAAGCAGATAATTAAAAGCCGTAGTTGATCCGGTTATACAAAGGAATGGGTTTTCGGACACCCGGAAAATATACTACTTACTCTTCATCCAATCGTCCAATTAGGGTATTTACAATCCCTTCCTTCAGCTTTGATGCTGATGATTATATTAATTCGATATACTCGCAGGAGGTCCAGATTGCCTAACCTCTAATTACAAAAAGTACCTCAGATGATATCTTGAAAACGTTATTACTTAACAATTCGGCATCCGAAATCTTCCAAAAATTCCTTTACCACACTCAGACGTTAATTTGGTGACTGAAGCATCTACTTCCGCTTGTGGGTTTACAGCTAGGGGTGGATTTATAAGGGCATGAATACATTCAAGGCAAACAACGTCATCGTTTAATACTAAGTCGGACTTCGTCGTGGATAAATGAATTAAAAATTAGATATTGTATGGAATGTTTTTCTCCGTATTTTCGTATTTTTTTAAACTTTTCGGGCAACCATTACTATATTACAATGTATGATAATAATCCTTTTTTTAGTTTCTCACATCTTAGATAATTTTTTTTTACTTAAATACCTACTGTTCACTGAGAAGAAAGTTTTTATTCTTATTTATCTTAATTTGTTTTTAAACTTTTCTTTCAACATTGGTATAATTAAACCATTTTCTATTACAATGTATGTGTTTCTTCTAGTTGTGGCCCAAATTTTATATAATTATATTTTTCATCACCTACTACTTATTTCAAAGTTTGTTGTAAATTTTTAATTTTATTACTTAAGAGGGGGGGGGGGATAACCTACTATAGAATATCATAGAATGTTAACATATTATCGGTCGTGACTGCTATACTATATTGGACCTGTAGAATTCCAGATTGGTGCTAACATATTTGCAAATATAAAGGGTGTTTCATTTACATTTTGTCAAATTTTACAAGCGCGGGGGAGGTAGAAGATATTGTTAAAAATTGAAAACTTTTCGCAATTTTACAAGGGAGGGGAGGCAGAAGGTATTGGCAAGAAATAAAAATTGGTAATATAGTTTTATATAACGCAACTTTTGCCCGCTCTTGGCACAAGTATTTCAGATGTTCATTTTTTCACTCCACCCTAATAAACACAAGTTGGCGGTTCATGTAGAAAGAGATGCATTATATGTCAAATCGTGATAATTAGATTAAACAATGGTATTGGTATTAAAATAGGTTTTTATTTAAGTTTGTAACTGGTGAATAGCAAAATTTTTGAACGTGAAAATCGACGTCTGAGGGAAACTGGTAAGATCAGCTTGATTAAAAATTTTGAACCGCAGAAAATTTGTGGGCTATTCTAGCCCAGTTTGCACCGAATAATTCAAATAGGGGCGCTCCGCGGACAACACGTTCCCCAGCAGTGGAGGAAAACGTTTTAAATGCAGTCGCTGCTGTTCAAGTAATTAGCATCAAACCACTACCTTTAGGAATGAACGTTTCAATATCTACCATTGGAGGGATTTTAAGGGAACAACTGCTTCATCCGTACCATATTCAGAAAGTGTATTCCCTTAGTTCAACCGATTTTCCCGCCAGGTTGCGATTTTCGTACTTGTTTTTAGAACAATTTGAACGAAATCCGGTGTTCGCTCCTTTGATATTGTACACGGATGAAGCAGGCTTTAGAAGAAACGGAGTAATAAATTTACATAATTCACACGTTTGGTATGAGGAGAATCCACATGCGCCAACAAAGCCAGTTTCACATTAATGTATGGACTGGAATTATTGGCCCGCATTAGGTGGGCCCGTTCGTTTTGCCACCTCGACTAAATAGATAATATTATTTCAAATTTCTTCAAAATCAGTTGCCCTAGCTCCTATAAGATGTGGATATCGGAACCAGGCAAAATATGTGGTTCATGCACGCAGGAGCACCCCCACATTTTAGTTTATTGGTCAGGAGTATTTAAATAGTGTGTGCCCAAACCGGTGAATAGGTCGTTGTGGATCTGTTGCTTGGCCCCCTAGGTCACCCGACCTGAGTCCTGTAGATTTTTTCTGTGGGGTCAATTGAAAAATTGGTATATGCAACACCGGTAGACATACAAGAAGAGCTCTCTGACCGAATAATGTTCCATTTCGGTCAAATCAGAGAAGAACAACAAATGCTGTGGAGAGTCCAACAACCTTCAGGTCGTCGTGCACGAATGTGCATTTGGAAAGGGTAAGAATTTTACATTTTAAAATTTTAGAATCAGTTTCTCACATTAATTGTTTTATTTAGTTTTAGGTATCGATGTGTTCCAGATTTTTGTTTTTGTAGGTAATGTTTTGATATTTAGTAATATTTAGTATACATTCTTAGAATAAACATTCTTCTTTTCTTGTTTGATGTTGGTTTTATCTAGTTTTAGGTTTGGATTAATTCCAAATCATTGTTCCTATAATAAACGTTTGTGTTAAACATCCAAGTCGATTTCTGCACTACTGTTGTTAACAAGACGAATTAAACTCACCATCGTCAGCATTAATTTCGGTTATCTTCGAAACGGTTAGTTTTAGCGAAATTAAAATAGTATACCATTTTGACGTAAAAAGGCCAAATATTTAAGAAGTTCACTTGGAGAAAGTGAAAAAGCTGCCCAAACAAAATTTTTGCGGCTAGGGTACTGTGTTCACCTGCCCCCTAAAGCGTTACTGAACATTTAAATAGACGACTCGAAAGAGATTCAAATGGCGTGGCTTTTGCCTAAAAATTATTAAAATTTATTATGCACTTAACACTCAACTTCAAGAGCGAACATCTTCGTAGAGAGACATCGGAGTAATATTTTTATAGAACCCTGTGACATTATTTTTAGTAGGTCTAACTAGATCCGAAAGATTTCCCACTATTTCTGGGACACCCTGTATATAGCGAAAGTCATGAAATCTGAAAATGTCTTTTACGAATTGGTTATATGATGAAAAAAATGAACCTCCAAGTACACACAGGTGCAAAATTACTAACAGCCTCCTCAAGTAGACAGTTTTATTGTTAAAATTACCATTTCATTAGATTTTGATCATAAGCAGACAAGATCTACAAAACACCGTATCTCTTGGTTAAAGCTGTGTATTTATTAACACACATTAGGTCCAAAAATTAGATTAAAGCTTAAATGCATTAACTTATTTTACATTTCTATTACACCGCCTTACTGTAAGTTGGGTCAATAGGTTTCTACAGATGACATCTGTATACTGATAAGGTTTTATTACTTATAGTAATACAACATTTACGTAAGCATATACCGTAAAATTTTGGAAAAATTATCATATTGTGGAGAATGCTGCGAGTAAAACATTTTCTGCGCCCCTACGCTACTTGGCGGTAGTGCAATTTCCAACAGTTTACTAACAGCGACAGTTATATCTTGTTTTATGAGCTATTTTTCATAATACTAGAATGATTAATATTCATAGTATTAACTACACTATCACCTACGACAATTATTGTGTACGGGGCCAATTTGGTACCTTAATTTTTCAATCAAAATCGTCATCGGGGAAAAACAAGGTACCATGTTTATAGTGCCATTGGGAAAGGAATATTAACAAACAAAATACACCCACGTACCACACAAAATTAATAAACACCAAACTCGGTAGACCGCTGATGATGATAGCGTAGCTATCGAAACGCGTTTGATGTTTTTTAATTTTATGTGGTGCTTGGGTGTACTTTGTTTGTTACAGATCCTGCCACAGTTCCAGTGTTCCAGATTTTTCAACAAATTTGAAAGAGCACTGGCGTATATTTTTTGATGAAATAGAACATGTTAGTAGGGACACAACTAGTCCAGTAAATATAAATATGTTATGAAAAAATGTAAGTTCATGTGTTTATAGCTACCAAAATTTGAAAAAGATATCTAATGCGGTTTTTGTAGATTAGTAAAAACTGAGTATTTTAACCCTGTCACTCAAAAACATATATATATATATATATATATATATATATATATATATATATATATATATATATATATATATAGGTACTAAGTGTACTCTGTTGAGCCCGATGTGTTATCAGGACGCTATGAATCCCGAGGTAGGTGTTGCTTACACAACTCGTTTGTTTATATAAAGCATATACTCTTAGGTACTTGTGCGCTATCGCCGTAAAAGAAAACTGCAGCAAGACATCAAAGACCAACTATATAATATGACATACACGAAAATGGCTAACTACGTTGACACAATGAATTTGAGAACTTCAAACACTTGTAAAATTAAAATAACACTTCTTTGATCTTAACAGCAATTAAAAATCAAAGTGACACTTCCAATCAATTATTTTAATTTAATAATGCTATCATCTTGAATAATTTAAAGTTTTTATTAGTACTTCTAACAATAAATTTATCCATGATGGTGCTGTATTTGAAGCAATACACTTACTGGATGCTTGTTCATTATGTTATAAGCAATTTTCTAGGGGTATTATAAATAAATCGTTATCTTTTAAACTTAGTTCTTGTTATAGGTACAGAATGTACAATTAAGACTTTGTTTTAACACATAAGTTCCATTAATTTTTTAACTTAAACCCATTATTCATTGTAATAAATAAAATGCATTGTGATTACCCTACAGTTTTTGAATGGTATATCATTTAGAAGTTAAAATTAAGAAGTATTAAATGTTAGATGTGCTATGCTACGGTTTTGTTATTTTTCGCTAATTAAGCATCAAATAATGGTAATTTAAAAATAAACCGGAACATTTGTTGCAGTTAATTTTTTCTACATAGTAAACAGGGTCAAGAAGCTATACTAAATACGATTATTTAACCTTTCCGCATGCAGTGTTAATATCTTTATATTTCATTTTTGTATTAATACTACTGAATAAAACAATATAAACTTATACCTTTTAACATAATGGTGATTGCACAAAAAATAGACCAATTGAATACCAATTCAGTTTTTTTTTTAGAAATTCATAAAGTAAAAGGTAATAGTGAGCTATGTTGCAAATATTTTACGAAAAAAATTAGCTTGCGAACATTTTGAATAAACAGGCTAATTTTTATAAGTGAATTATATGTAATAACTCACGTATAGTTTAAAATTTTTATCCAACCCTTTCCTATCACTCATTTCTAGCAGAACAGTAAAAATGTATGCATTAGCTTATTTATTTAATAATTTATAGCAAAATGGTGGATTTGGTGGATGTCAAAGAAGTTGATTTTCGGTTTATATAAAAATTTATTTCAAGGTAATGAAAATTAGAACGTTCAAACCCAAGAAGACTAAACAACTCTGATGTCAAGGGCAGCAATTTAACTTAATATTATTACTTTTAGTTATTTATTTGGTGTCTCGTAGACTACGCTGATACTAGAAATTATCGGTGCTTGCCTTTACGTTGAATTGACCTGTTTCAACATTATAAATATTGCATACAAGGGCAATTATTTTATATATTTATTGATACTCGATACCTAGCAGGAAGCTTCATAGTTTTACAAAAAACGTTAGTAAATCCGTTTGATTTGACTACAGCATGTGTCTGGCAGATGTAAATTTATGTACTGGCCAATAGTATGCTTAGTAATTCGGCAACACTTCTATAGATCGCCGATAATCATATTAACACACTTAAATATCGCGGTGAGTAAAAATTGCCTATGAGATATGTGAAAAATTAAATCTCTTTTAAATTTCCATTGCGAAAAAATGCAGGAAAAACGATACAATGAGGGAAGAAAAGTTAAGTGAAAGGAATTTAAAAAAATAAAAAAACAACATTGAGTGTCCAAGCAACTAGTCACTAGTGACCCGAACTCTAGTTTAGGTCACTGCTTTAGTCCATAAGTGACTTATACGCTACTTACACTTTCAATATTTTAAAAAGTTGTTTAGATGGATTAATTATATTTTTAGAACAGTAACCGAGAAATCAGTATTCGTCTTGTTTTTAACAATTTCGTAATACTTTTATGAAAACTAAGGCTATCACGATTTTTACAATTTTTATATATGAATCACAAAATTGACTCACTGATCCACCTACCAACCAACAGTCCAGACTAGATAACTTAGGGACATCAAATTTTCAGGTATGAAATCCTACATGGTGGAGATGTAAAACAAGAAACGAATTAAAAAAGATGCTCTCCTTAAGAGGGTGAAACATTGAGTTGAAAGTCGCTATCATTTTTCTGGTTTATTCCGTTAGGAGATTAAAATTTGGATAAGTTCCTTATTGCACAAGAGTGCATAGGGCGGTTTTTGACATTTTTCGTAAGGGGTTGAAATTAAGAGGGAAGTTAGAAATTTATAGGGATAAAATACAAGGTCGGTTTGGTTAGGAATCACAGACAATATTATCTGATCTACCACGAGTGAAGACTTCATATTTGACAAATAGACGCATGTGTGCTTATATAACCCAATGCATTTCAATTCTTAAAAACTTTTTTAAAACCAGGACTGTACTTAAATGTTTTATAAAAATTTAAAAGTGTTTTTAGAATCTACCAAGAAATTGTTACAAAATATGAATTTACAAGCACTCGTGTAGAACCGTAACAAGAATATTTTAAATGTAAACGTAGAAGGCCGACTTTAAACATTATGGGCGAGAAAAAATGTTTCACATTTAAATTAAAACGGCGATATTTAAACGCTGTAAATTGGGTAAATGTTTATGTTTAAGTTGCACTACTATTTAATGTAATTTTAAGTAAACTCTGCGTCAACAATACCAGGCTAAGTAGTTGACGAATCCGCGGATAAAATTAATTGTAAATGTAGCGTTGGAATTAGTACAAATACTTTTAACTTTGTAATCTCATCAACAAAATAGTAATCAGTAGTAGATAGTTTTACATATTATACCTACGCAGGTATTACAATAATATACACAGACATTCTTTATCTCTGAACATAGACAATGTTCAGATTTAAAACGACAGTGTTAACGCAATGCTAAAATTCGATCGTCATGGCAATTTGATTCTTTCAATATTTAAAAAATTCAATAGTAAATGATGCGTCGTGGCGTGGAATCATCACAAAAGAACGAGGAGAAGCCACGTTATTACTGATCAAATAAAGCAATGTATTACGTTTTTTCACAATTTTCAGTCTCAAAGGTTTAAAATGAAATTAGATTCAAACAGTATAAATTTAGAAACCTCACGGAAGAGGATCAAAATATATTTGTGTGAGAATACCACGTTTTATTTTTCTAATATTACCGGATGTTGTGGTTTTATGATCCGCTTGTTTGGTCCTATTTTATTCATTCTGTCGACAACTTTTGATATAATGAGATTATTATACAGTATTTAGTAACATTTTACTAAAAAATAATTGCATGAATTTTACCTTAGTATGTTATTTTTTGTAAACTAATATTTAATACACTTAACAAAAACAGTTTTGACGTTTTCTAAAAACGCTTCAATGTATTTGATACATTTTGAAAAGATCAAATTGCCATGACGGTCGAATTTTAGCATTGCGTTGACACTGTCGTTTTAAAACTGAACATGGCCTATGTTCAGAGTTAAAAAGATGTATCTGTATAATGTTCGTGAATAAGAGATTTCTTATTAAAATTAAGCCAATATAAACCATTTATATGTTGTTTTGATGGTTAAAGCTAATTGAACATAAATCACACATTAATTTAACCTAAAAGCCAAAAATTATTGGCTACATACAATATTAGTAATTCACGCAAAATTTAATTTTAAGAAGGTACGCTGAATTTTAACGTTATAAAATTGAAATATTCACAACTACAATATAAAATGTAGCATTTACGTGGAACTTATCTCACGTGATTGAAGATACAAAGTAAGAATTAAATTAATATTTAATATTGTTTATTTTTCTGCACTTCAAACAGAAAAAAAATAATCCTAAAAATCGGTGAGTGAAAATTGCCCATGGGACACGTGAAAAATTATATCTCTTTTAAATTGACATTACGAATAAATGCAGTAAAAACAAGAATGAGGCATATACCCATAAAAGGAACAGCTGCAGTCCCTCACGGTACAGTGTTCTACAAAATAAATCTGATTTCACATTCAACATAATGTGAATATCAATAAATAAGTTTGTCCGGTAATCTTTAAAGAAAAGTTAGGTGAAAGGAATTAAAAAAATTAAAAAACAACATTGAGTGTTCAAGTAAAACTATGTCACTAGTGACCCGAGGTAAAGTTTAGTTCACCGCTTTACCCCATAAATGACCTTACCTTACACTTGTAACATTTTAAAAGTTGTTTAGATGGATTCATTATGTTTTTAGAACAGTAATGGGGAAATAAGCATTGGTCTTGTTTTTAACAATTTCGTAATACTATTATGAAAACTAAAGATATCACGATTTTAATAATTTTTATATATGAATCACAAAGTTGCCTGACTGGCCCATCAACCCACGTCCAAGCTATTTAACTTAGGGACATGAAATTTTCAGGTGTGAGAGCCTACTTGGTGGAGATGTAAAACAAGAAAAGATTTAAAAGACGGTCTCCTTAAGAGGGTCAAACATGGAGTTGAAGGTCGATATCATTTTCCTGATTACTTACATTAAGGAAGGTGTACGCTGGAGAGTTTTTCCCTAGCTGGAGCGTACAGTAGCTCTAGGTAGGGCGCTCTAAGGTGCTATCCGGTGTACACAGGTGCTAGAGAACACTAGCGGAGACCGCTCTAAGCTCTAGCTCGAGATGGACGACTCTACGGTGTGCACAGTATTTGGGTGCCCTAGGTAGACCAATCGAACTCCATTCGCCCGGTTGAATTTTGAAGCGCTCTACGTACAGTCAGTGGTGGATTGTTTTGATTACTTGTTTTTGTTTGTGTTATTCACTACATCTCTGTTTATAGTGTTTCAATATGGCTGACTTTGATGGAGTCGCGAAAAATCAATAACATTTAAATTAGCGTGTATTCTCTCGTATTCTCTTTTAGAATTCCACACCCTCTTCCTCTTCATCGTTTTCTTTTTTAATAACAAGACACACACAACCACCCGTAGTTCATTTACGTTTGACGGTGTACACAGGTTCAGGGAGTGCTCTAGCTAGATTTCTCTATCTCCACTCTATTAGTTCTCTACCTAGGGAAAATTAGTCTACAGTGTACACGCACTCAGTCCAGCTACAGCGGTCTAGCTAGACTTGAGTGGATACCACAGGGCGGTTTTGACATTTTTTGCATGGGGTGAAATTAGGGGTTAACGTATCTGCCGTTTTTAACCATACGAGATGCAAATTTTGTCTTAGAAACATGAAGCCCACATTTTTTATAATTTCAGTATTTGTAGGGATAAAATACAGTGTCGTCTTGGTTAGGAGTGACATCCAATATTATCTGATCTACTACGAGTGGAGACTTCATGTTCGGCAAATAGACTCATGGGTGCTTATATAATCTAATGCATTCCAATTTTTTTAACCAGGACTGTACTTAAATATTTTATAAAAATTTAAAAATGTTAGAATATACCAAGAAACTGTTACTAAATATGAATGTACAAGTACTCGTGTAGAACCGTAACAAGAACGTTTTAAATATAAACATACAAGGCCGACTTTAAAGCCAAAAATTATTGGATACATACAATATTAGTAATTCACGCAAAATTTAATTTTAACATTAAAATTGAAATGTTAACAACTACAACATAAAATGTAGCATTTACGTGAAATCAGTTTAATATTTAATATTTAATGTTGTTCCTTTTCTGTTCTTCAAACTGTAAAAAATAATCCTAAAAATCTGATACTAGTTTCCTATTTTGTATATTAGTTTTGTGAATAATTAAATATTCCCCCAATCCTATACAATCGAAATAATTTAAGCATTAGACAAAAGGTCTTATGTTTAATCGTCTTACGCAGGTAGTCATGATTGTGTGGAATTTTAATATTCTTATATTATTTGTACACCAACTGGTTTCAAAATGATTGTTGTCTAAATTTTATTGCGTCTCACAATTACAAAAGAATATTTTAAACTAACGATTAGCGATTTACATTTCAATAGTTTAATTTTTGGACCTTTTTTTCTTAAAAAAAATCTTATATTTATTTTATTTACTGCATCCTGTGGGTGTTTCTTAACATAATAAGTTTCACATAAATCGATGTTTCAAATTCAGACTCATTTGGTATATATGAAGTATCCCTTAAAGAGCCCGAACATAGCTGCCACTACTTGAGCTATGTAAGGTCACGTTAGTATATTCAGACAAGCTGTATATGAAAGCGAGCTCGCAGCGTGATAAGCACCAACTTCAAGAATGTGTTGTAGTATTGCCTAAAATTCTGAAGCATCCTGTATAATAATCAACCGAAGTTCATAAACAATCTAACAGTACTTTCCTGCAGTGGTGAACAGTTATTGATAGTATATACTATCGATAAATGTCAATTATTACATTAGTAACCATCTATAACAACAGATAGCTTTCCACATTGAACTTTATAAAAAAAAAACTCATTGGATTCATGGAAAACACTTTTTCGTGTTTCAGTTTTCATACATATATTTGTAAATATAGCAAATGGGACCAAAACAATTGATCAAGAAACGTAGTAATTTCTTGTAGGTATGTACAATAAAATAAGTAAAAGAAAACGCGGCAGGATTTCTCATCGGTTGAGGTCTCAAGCTAACGACCGATTAACAAAACACCACGAATAGATCGAGCAAAACTAATTTGTGACCCTGAATTTTTGAAGGATCAATATAAATATTTAACAAAATCCTTATAAGATAATGGATATTCACTGACAGACATTAATAATGTTATTGTACCTTCTAGACGTAACCTTAACGCAAATCCAGTTCTCAATGTTGGTACTGCTTTTCTGCCTTCTATAGCTAATGTTACAGGTAAAATTGAAAAAATCTTAATTAAATATGGCATTAGGACTGTTTTTAAACCTACAAGAAAAATTAAAGAACGTTTAAGGACAGCTAAAGATGTTTCAAACCCATTATCATCTTCCGGAGTGTATAAGTTATCCTGTTCATGTGGAAAAGTATACAATGGAACCACAAAACGTAGATACAAGACTTACAGAACATATGAGACTTTGTAGTTTAGGTGAACGAGAGAAGTCTGCTGTAGCTGACCGTGCCTTAAATAATTTAAATCATGACATTTAATTTGACAATATGGAAATTTTAAGACAAACTCATGATTATGTTCGTTCACAACGTGAAGCGATTGAGATATATAAACACCCTAATAATATTAATAGACAAGAAGAAAATCTCCGTTTAAATAGGTTTTTGCATCTTATAATTAAAAAAAGGCATAATGATACGCCTTCATTATGGCTTTTGGTATGTCTAGATTTCTGCAGAGTTTTTCCTAGACCTTGAAGCAAATGCTTTACCAATATTAAATTACCACAGCATTATAATTTAACATACGTAGTTGAAATTAAAATTAAAGATAAAGAATGACATAAAACGGTCTGCATTATGGTTTTCATTGTTAATAACACCTGCGATTATTGACAAAGCTATTTCTTTGTTAGATTTAACTGGATTATTTTAATTGATGCCATGTTTATATTTGTGAGTACTTCTATTATTTGGCTGACATTTTTCATTGTTAGCCTTCAACCGTTAGAGGGTGTTCTGGTTTGTCATCTTTAAGACAGTTTAAAAATATTTAATTTTTAATGATCTAGTTATTCTTTACTAACATTTAATTCTATTATACGTTTCTCAAAATGTTATATTAATAGCAGGCTGATGTTTATGTTTTAATTTTTCATCTTTCACAAAATTGTTTCACATATTTAAAAATTTTAATAGATATTACTACTGACGAAGATAACGGTGAGCGTTATCGATTAGATTGTATAATATAAAAATACACCATTAGAAAACCTAAAAGAGATAAGTATTTTACCACGAACTCCAACATTCTATTCAAGCAAAATGAAAAAAATTAGCCAAAAATTAACTTTTTAGTTTTTTAGTGTTTTAGGTAATTTGAAAAAACAACTGATATTTATGAAAAATTATAGATTATTGACGATGGTTAAAATTATTAATTATTTATAGTGCTATCGATAGTTCACCATTGTTTTGTAGATCTGGATTAAATTTTAAAATACTTACTCAATTATTTTAATTTGTGGGGTTCATTCGTTTAATGATATTGGTAAAAGCTTATACTTAGACATTTTACGTTTCCAAATGTAAATAAAAGTCAAAGGATATTTTTAAATTTTATTTAATCCGAGTCGTAGTTTCTTTTTTTAAACTCTTAGACGCCCCACAAACGGTACGATTTGTCGTACGACTTGGATCGATAACTACAGTCTGAACGATAATTCTACCGTATGTGGCGTTGTCGTACGACGGATCGTATCAAATGGTAGTATGAACCTATCATAAAACTTGGCGTACTACTCGATTTGCGACTTCCAGATCGCATTGTGTGTGCATACAGTTTGGCGATATCTGACAAACTTTAGGACGACTTCAACTGTAGGAAAAAAGAGTAGATTCTTCTGTGCATAATATTTATACTTACCTCTATTAAAATGGTTTCTAATTATAAAGAATTTTGGGAAGAATTTATAAACTTGTACAGGCAACATAGTTGTTCAGAGTGATCAATCTCAAGTATATACCACGTGACCAAAATATTTAAGTTGGTACCACTGATAGGTTGGTAAGGAGCTGTATTGCTCTAGCTACTCTAGAGCATAGTTCGAGTATAAACTACGATCAGTTTCAAATCTGTATGAAGGTCATTAACTTATACATATTATAAAATATTATCTTAATTTAAATAATGACTATGTTGTATTTGATTAGACTGAATCCCTATAAAATACAACAAAATAAATAAAATATTATTTAATGATTGGATTAAATCATTATAAAATAATGTATCTTAAGTATTTAAATGTTATAATTTCATTATAATTAAATAAAATTTACAGTACATGTTTATGGAATGACAATGTCTTTTACAATTTTTTTTTAACTCCTTAGGTACACATTGACCGCCATTAAATTGTAAACAGAAGTTCACCTTACGTTGCATATTCGCAAATACATTTTGTAACATTTCGGCACCAAGAAAATACAAAAGTCAAAAACGAAGGTATAACATGATATAAACTGACATAAACTAAAACGACTAAAACCACACTAAAAATCCAAAGCAGCCAACTGCAAAACACAACAATATTAACAACTAGGGATTTTTGTCATACCACTACAGTACACTTGAGATTGATCACGTTGTATGTGGTATATAAGATCTAAGTACTACGCGAATAAAATTAACACTATATATTTTGAAAAAGAAGATCAACAATATTCGAACAATATTTAGACGTGAATTAAAAAAAGTAAGTATATATTCATTAACCTTTACTTAAAGTCAGAGCCAGAATGTTTTCATTTTCATTGGTATTACATTACGTGCAGGTATAGCGTTTACTACAAAACTGGGTAATATTAGGTACAAGATTCAACAGGTTCCGGTACGGGAACAAATAAAGATTATGAACCCAGCTTATGGTACTACGACCTGCCATTATTTACTGCTCACTGTGAAACTGGGCGAATAGGAAGAGCAATCGTTGATAGCGATATAGAGAAAAACACCCAAGAAAATAATTTGGTAAGTGAAATATATTTGACTTTTATTTATACATGGGTAAGCATACGACAAGTAGGTATAATAATTAGTAATAAAAAATAATGTTATGTTTATGATATCATTTGTTCTTAAAATGCGACTGGTCCCGTACCATTATAAAAACGCTTGTAACCTCTTACGCTCTTAGCTGATACGGCTGCATTTAGTGATTTTGCTTTTTTCCGAGCTCGTCGCCACTCTCCTAGAATTATATTGCTGTTATTCATATCTTCACGATCAATAGAAACTTCTGTTATATAATTGAATTGATAGTTTTCTCAGAAAATTATGCAATACGCAACACGCCAGTACTACTATGCCAATTTTCTTAACATGAATTGCTATAGGTTGTACAAATATTCTAAATTGCGATGCTAATATGCTGAATCCACTCTCTATAACCCATCTAGATCTACTGAGACGGTGATTGAATATCTTTCCATCGTGAGTTATATGCTTTCCTGAATACGGTTTCATTAGATTTGGCATTAATGGAAATGCTTTGTCGTCGATGAATACGTATGGTACTACATCGTCCATTCCAGGCAATTGGACAGCATTTGGAATTTTAGTTTCTTTGGATCTAAACGCTTATAGATACTTGTTGCACACTACATTCCTCCATCTGACACAAGGCCATTAGTGCTCGTGTGCATATATATAAACTCAAACTTGGCATTGACGATAGTAAATATAAATAATTTGCATAATATTGCCACATTAATGCGCAACATTGTTCTTATTGCATGAGTTATTTGCCTACCGGTAAACAAGTTTATTCCTGTTGAAACTTGTCTGTGGCGCCGCATATAAATGCAACCCGTGAGAATCTGTGTGTTAGTTTCGTAGTGAATATCAAACTTGATGCTATACTCTAATAAGAAATACCTAACAATTGATATTTATTATTGAAAATGTGTAGTGAAAGAGTGCTTACGGATAGTGAACTTAAGAAACTTTTGTGTGTTTCTGATAGTGATTCTAATCATTCTGAAGGAGAAGACCGTTTGTCCGAAACCGAGATATATAATATCGAGTCGGATGATGAAGTGGAAGCTACGATTTCAGATGAAGCTGATACGGATAAGCACGTAACTTCAAAAGATGGCAGTATAGTATGGAATGAAAAGACATCGATCGGGAAGGTTATTAGCAGTAAGTATTATTTCGTTGATTCCTGGGCCAACAAGGTATGCTACGTCGCGAATAATTGATATAAAATCCGCGTACTTCTTATATTTCACACCCAAAATTATAAACCTAATTTTGAAAATGTCAAATTTAAAAGGCAAAACACTTTGTAGCGACAAGTTTCAATAACTAACATTAGCTGAACTAGAAGCTTTTTTTTGGCCTACTGTTTCTGGATGGAGTGTATAAATCTCATAGAGATGCAACAGCTAGGCTGTGGGATGGAAATATAGGTCGTCAACGACGCCAAACTGATAAATTAGCTCCCATACGCGACTTGTGGGATGAATGGGTTGCAATTCTACCTAAGCTCTATAATGTTCACGAAAATGTAACAGTAGATGAGCAACTGGTACCTTTTAGAGGCCGTTGTCCTTTTAGACAGTACATAAAGTGAATGAACCTGCTAAATACGGAGAAGATTTGGAATTTATGCGATTCTGTAACTGCTTATGCATATAACATTCAAGTTTACCTCGGGAAAAAGGTGAACTTCCAGAGAGAGGTCAAGGTAAAAGAGTTGTAGTAGATCTTACTTATGGTCTAAAAGGTTACAACGAAACGTGTGATAATTTTTTACCTCGTACGATCTGGGGCAGATGCTATTGAAAAGAAAAATAACCATGCTTGGCACAATTCGTAAAAATAAGCCTGAATTTCCAGCCGCATTGGTTTTCAACAGGAAAGAAGTTCTTTCTTCAAAATTTTACTTTTACGAAGGACACGTCGATATTTTCCTATACTCCGAAATTTAATAAAAATGTTACACTCATGAGCACCGTGCACCACGATAACGGTTTGTGTATTCAAGATCATAAAGTGCCGTTTATGAGTTTAGATTACAAAAAAACTAAAGGTGCTGTAGACACGTTAGAGAAGTTAATAACAACGTACACATGCAGGCGGCAAACTAAGAGATGGCGTACAACACTTATGTTCTGTGGTGCGAAGTAACTCCAACCTGGAATGCTGGAAAACCTACAAAACTACGACTATTTCTTGAAAAACTGGGTAATTCCTTGATCACTCCATTATTGCAAAGAAAACGTCTCCCTCGAAGTATTCCTGCAGCTGAAATGGTTATAAAGTCACGTTCTTCAACCAGTAATGCCAGAGTAAGGGAACATTCAACCCCAAACCAAGCGTAAAAGATGTAATTTTTGTCCCTCTTCAAATGATAATAAAACTAATATGGTATGTTGTAGTTGCTTAAAATACCTATGTAAAGCTTATGTATATTACTACTGTCAAGACTGTAACAAATAAATGTATATACCTAACTACTACGTTTTTCAGATGTTCTTTACATAACATTTATAACAATATGCAATAAAAATAAAATAACGTAATAAAATGTAATACATAATAAATACATCTTATTTTTTGTTATTATTTATTTATTTTTTTTTTTTTATGATTGTGGACCTGAACAGGCTAAATAAGGCCTATCGTGCTAAAGCACTCAGGAACACTTAGGAGGATGGACAGAGGGATAATGAATTGCCAATAGATGCCTATGAACAGCTACCTTAAATTTTCTCATATCATAAGTGAGAGGAAAACAGGAATTAGGGAGATCATTCCAGAGTTTAGAAGCCGTGTAGAAAAATGTGTATTGCGCCCGTTTGGTACGACAAGTGGAGATTTGTACTGCATACTGATGATGTGAATGAGCGAACCGAGTGTTTCTCGCAAAGATAGTCGTATATGGTATCAAAGAATGTAATTCACCAGCACAATAGCCGTTGTAACAACGATAATACAAAGAAAGAACTGAAACCATCCTTCTATGCTCAAGGGACTGTATGAGAGAAGTTAAGGACGGGTCATTTATAAGCCTAATCGCACACTTTTGGATACGATCAACGATATCGAGAGCGTATTGGGGAGCACTAACCCAAAGGTGAGAATTATATTCCAGATGAGGCCGAATTTGGGCCTTATACAGCAGAAGGAGTTGTCGAGAAGTAAAGTACTGCTTAGATCTGTACAAAAAGCCTATTTTACGAGCAGCTGTTTTGGTAGCTGACAGAAGATGGTCAACCCATGAGAGATTTGAAGATACAGTCATGCCCAACAGAGTAATAAAGTCTGAAAACTTAAGAACTGAGCCATTCATACTTACAACAGGAAATGATCGATCTTTTTTGGCGGACATAAGGCAACACTGAGTTTTGTTAGCATTAAGTTTAACTAGATTATTGCTTCCCCATTCGAGAATACGTTGAATGTCTTTGTTGATTGAATTTGCCATTTCAGCTTTAATTTCTTGATTTGACATAGGGTGGATATCACTATGAGTAGACTGAGATGAACTACAGTGAAGAGTGCTATCGTCAGCAAAGCAATGGATGGGGTTAGTTGTTGAAGAAATAAGGTCGTTTATGTACAGCAGAAAAGTGTAGGCGCTATAACGGATCCCTGTGGTACGCCCGCGTTAATGCTAACTTCTTTGAAAAAAGCCATCAACTACGACACGTATTCGTCTTTTATCAAGGAAACTAGAAACCCAGTTGATGAGCGTATCATTTAACCCAACGAGGTGAGTTTGGCAAGTAAACACTTATGCCAAACTTGGTCAAATGCCTTTGAGATATCTAAAGTGACTACAACTGTTTCACCGGACTGCTCTACTGTATTGTTCCAAACTTGGGTCACATATGAAAGAAGATCGCCTGTTGAACGACTTTGCCTAAACCCATATTGGTGGTCACTAAGGAGTTTGTTAGTTTCAAGGAACGTGAGTAGTTGCTGATTGATGGCTTTTTCCATGATTTTAGACAAAATGGAAGTGATGGCAATTGGTCTGTAATTTGAGGGATCGGTCTTATCACCTTTTTGGGAATAGGTTGAACATTTGCTAACTTCCATGATGAAGGGAATTCCAGAAGATATAGAGATCGTATAGAGCTTAGATAGGACTGGTACTAGTTCGGGGGAACATTTCTTTAAGACAATAGTTGGGATACCGTCTGGGCCAGTCGCCTTATTGAGATCAATCCTACTGATGATCGATTCCAAGAGCTTTTACCGAAAATGAATTGGTTTCATAACGTATGAAGAAGAGTTGACTAGGGGCACATCTTTTCCAGAATCATTGAGACACGAGTTTGATGCAAACAAATCCACAAAAACGTTGGCTTTGTCTACAGAATCAGCAACTACCGATCCGTCAATAGATGTCAGGGGGGGAAATGCAGATGTTCGAAAGTTTTTACTAATGGCTTTTGCTCAAGACTAAAATTTACGACTGTTTAAAGGGGATGTAGCTAGTTCATTGCATTTTCGTTGTTCGAACAGCTTTTTAGTTTTAGTGATGACACTTTTGCAGATATTTCTAGCACCAACGTATTCTACATGACTGTCAACCGATTTATTAGATTTCCATTTAATGTAATATTTATTTTTTAAAGATATTAAATCAGAACAAGCCTTATTGAACCAGGGTTGGGGACGTGAATGACCTACACGGTACTGTTTTTTCGGAATGAATAACTCCATTCCCATGAGGATGACTTCAGATACTGAAAGAGCGATGCCCGAAGAAGAGGACGACTTAAAACAATATTCACGCCATGGAAAGGTTACAAAGAAATCCCGTAAATCACTCCATCGAGCTGACTTAAAACACCGCAAGGTTCTATCGGTTTTGCGAACAACAGTGGAATTAGGTACAGTAGAAATGATTTTTATTAGACAATGGTCGGAAAGACCTAAAGGCGAAAGAACGGAAGTTTTATAAACAAGAGGGTTTGATGTAAGAAAGAGATCTAGAAGATGTGGGGTATGGTTAGGGTTATCAGGGATTCTTGTGGGTTCAGAAATCATTTGTGTGAGATCACATGAAATAGCAAATGTTTCTGCACAATGACCAGCGGGATTTGTAGTAGATGAAAATTGAAACCAATTAGAGTTATGAACATTGAAATCGCCTACAAATGAGATATCGCAAGATGGAAACTGAGACAGGAGATAGTTAACTTTCATACTAAGGTAATCGAAGAAGTCTTGAAGGTTGCTGTCATTAGGAGACCTATAAATGCAACAGTAGAATTTCACAAAATTAGGACCAGAATGTTTAAACCAAATCACGTCAAAATTTTTATTTTCTAAGGAAGAAACCGCCTTGCAAGCAATTCTGTCCTTGATGTAGGCACATACGCCTCCTTTATATCGAAAGTTAGAGTGAAGATGGTATTGAGGAAATTGCAAGTCGGGTGACTCGGAGCTTTCCGAGGAGACTTGTGTTTCAGATAGAAACAATATATCAGTATTTACTGTTATATCAATTTAACGACAATAAAACGGCAACTATAGGTTCTCGGGTCATAATGACACGAACACAATAAGTGAAACCAAAATGTTAACACAATGGGAAGGTTAAACTGCTTGGAAAGTTCTGTCCACTCCTGCTCTATGGAAGGCACCTGCAAATATAAGATATACCTATCTTGTTAATAGGAATAAAAAAAGAATTGTTTTATAATTTGCTCAAAAATGATCAAAATTGGTATTGATATCATCTGTGTCACATTTCAGGCAGCGAACTAATAATACTAATAATACACCCTCCAGTAGCAGATCACCATCTCAATATTCACTGTCACGCAAAAGTTGTGGAAGAAAAGAAAGTCTCTTTTTCAAACCTATCCCACACTGCGTTACTTTCTGACGATGACGTATTTGGGAAAAGAATCGCTTTGCATTTGAAAGAGCTGGGAGATAACCAGAAGATTATAGCCGAAAAGTTGATTTCTGATGTGATGTAGTGCGCTAAATTGGGAAAATTGAGCGAGGATAGTATAGTAGAGCCATTTACCAGGAAGTCCACTGCACAGCTGCCAATATTTGGTTCAAATACACCTCAACTACAACCCATTCGGTGTCAAGCACACGTAACTCTCCCACAACCAACACATACTGTTCGACCAGCTCATCAGATGTCAATTGATTTACCAATTTGGATCGATTATTGTCTTTCATCTTTATTATTCAGCATTAAACACCATTGATGACCGCTTATGATGCGCCCAAACGCGTTATTTTAAATTATTATGCCACCTTTAACGCAACTTTAAATTATTGCGTAATCTTTTTTGTTATTCTCAATCTGACAATCGTCGCACTTTTATTACTTTCACTCTTTATTAGATCAATAAGGAAAGTATTATTTATATTTCCTTATCACAATACTAACTAAATTCCCTGGTAATTTCACAATTTATAAGGCAGCGTCACCATTAATTTATCACCCGTGCTGCAACAACCTCCTAACTTCAAGAAACTACCCACTAAAGAAATGACAGGCATTATGACCGCGCCTTTTTTCTCCCTCTACCAACATTCATGCTTTCGCCAATTTGCCGCGTTATTTAAATGCTTTCTAATTAAATATGTACATACTTGTGAAAACAAATTCACTTCTTTTTATCCCCACATTAATTACATTTATACTTCAATAACAAACAATCATTTCTTTATCTAATAAACAACATATACTATTCAATTTCCTACAGCTTAGCACAAAATTTGAATTTCTCGTGCATCCAATACAAACACAGTTTTACTTCATTTAAGAAATCTACTTTTTTTTTTTTGGAAGTCATCTATACAAAGTTCCAACCCATGCAGTTAGGAATTTAGATAATTACTAAGTGATTTTCTTAAAACCGAAAGATTCTCTAAATTGTATGTCCACAGAGTTACATAAAATTAGTTTACACACATAAATTAATACATGTTTTTGCTCCTCATATTGTAACGATATAAACGGGTAGTAGAACGGGATTACAGATAAAGTTGGCTTTTTTGCCCCGACTAGTCAGCGTATGGGTATGGTTATGATGTTGATAAATTTTATACATCCAGAATAGTAAAACGTACGTAAGTCAAAATAGGGGATGAAGACGTAATCAGATCGGTTTAGGGCGCCAGAATGTTTGGTAGTCAAAATAAGGGATGTTGTGCCAAAATTACGTGTACATAGCGTGTCTAAACATACAAAAAACATACGCTTACCTACCCGCAATCAATCCCAGGTGTACTGGACAGCAACTCAGCAAACCACCTGAAATAGGGCCTCAAAATAGCACTACACGCCTGACCAACAAAAGCGTGTAAACACTCAATAAAGTTACGTTACTACACCTCAGTGTAAATAATTAGGCATTATATAATAATCAAATCAAAACAAAAAAAATCACCTTTGTTGAATGCACTCTAAATGAATTAATACTCAACTAGAAATCAAATAAAACACTGCTTATCATTAACGCTATTACTCAATAATAAAAAAAACTGTAACTTCGTTACGTTAAAACTTAAACTTATAAACTACCGGTAAACTTGCAATTTGCAAAAAAAACTTTTATGTAACACAAAAGGGTTTTCACAGAATTAAAACAAATTTATAAAACCTAAACAAAGCTATAATAAGATAAAAAAATAATATAAATGTGAACACACGATAATGCGTATATAATATAACAAATTCTTAATGGGCGACAGAAGGTCTGGCCGGGATTCTGCGTAACGCCGTTCTAAATTGTTTAACCTAAATATTTCGTGGATTATTTACCCACACTACTATAGGGTCAATTGCCCTTTACTCCTAAAATGAAAAGTGTGAAGGCGGAGCGTCAGAATTATGAATAATTTCAATAAATAAACCAAAGCAACAACTTAATTTAAGATACACGACTCCGCTTTCAAACCTTCGTTAGCAAAACAAATAATTCGAGGTACACACACAAGAAATCTTGAAAATACTTAAAAAAAAACACAATGTTATACTACCTTACTGTCTAGATTAGCACCTCTCCTGTGTTACAACAATCGAAAATAAACCAGGTGATCGATTAAGGCTACTACGGATACGGAATCTCCTTGCTCTGACAAAATGATGAATGAAAATGTTGACTATTATTCTTTTGTACACAAACGATTCCCTGATTGAATCTCGGTAAAGTGTTACTGCATTAATAAAAAAACGTCTTTTGAAATAATAATAACTGGTGCGCTCAACTGCCTTGTTAACTTTTATCTTTCAAATAGTTTTATTTACACTAACAATCCAAAAGGTTATTAACTTTATTTAAATAACTATAATTTTAGTATTCTGCGAAAGTTTCTTTATATTTCAATACGCTCTGCACGGCAATTAAGGGGCACTTCAAGAACGTTAATTTAATAAATCCGCAAAAGCGATATAAACCAATGTGGTCACGGAAGCACTAATATAACACGACGGTGATCTCCAGGTAACTTGATTACGTAAAATCGAAATCGGCACTAGGTCTAATCCTTTGGTGATTGAACAATTTTAATTAAAATCCTTCACAGGTTTTCTTCAGAAAGTAGCTAACTACCTCCCAACACAAAATTCGTTCGTTAAACACCAAAAGGTCCAATATATCAACGTTCTAAACAACCTTAAGCCGTAACAGCAAACGTCACCGTACTACTACTCGGGAGCGCTGTCAGTTTCAGAATCCCAAATTATTACCAAAAATCCATCTTGGATTTTTGAATCCCACCACTCACAAAAAATCTCATTTAATTTAGTTCCACCAATTAAGAAACGGAAGGAGAAGATTTGATACGCCTACACACAAACTTCGTTATCATCCGTAAGGATTCGATAGTTTTCAAAATTCCAAACGTCAGCAGAATCAACGTGAAAAGTATCTCCGTATTTTCCTTTAAGTTCTAGCAGTTAGTCCCACATTCTATCTTTACTACTCAAAACCAACATAATCAATATTAATCTGAACCACTGCAATTAACCGACTTCACGTCGCCAGCATGACATCAAATGCATTTAAATCTACACTCTTTCTTTAAGTTACTTAATTTTACAAAACTTTCTATAATTTTTTAAGGAAATCAAACGAAATAAACGTTATTTAAACTTATATACAACTATATACAAATAATACGTTACTCAACATTCAGTAAACGGGGAATAATAATGAAAACAATCTCTCAAACTTTAAATGTAGAATTACGAAATAGTAATTAACAAACAAAAAAAACTTAAGCTCGAAACACACCATCCTTAAAGGTCGCGACACACGTAAAACAAATTTATCCATAAAGCTCAACTTGACAACAAAAATTTGACGGTAAATCGCTATAAAATCGTGATCCTATCACAATATGGAGAACACTTCTACTCAAGCATTCCCTTGTGTTGATTTTGGCATATATATATATATATATATATATATATATATATATATATATATATATGTATATATATCAAATAATTTTACAACACAGATTAGTACTGTGAGCTATCAAAACAAACAACATTCATATGATACTGAGTTTCGAAGAAACAACTTCTGGATGAGAGTACATTACCACAGACAGTTCTTCTCGTAAATAGTATACAACTAGCATGTCCATCCTGAAACTTCAAGTATCGAGCAAAAGAAGAAAAGTAAGACATTCAAAAGTTCCTGTGTCTGACAACGCGGAAGTATCAGACTCTCAACACAATGTACAATAAGATATTAACAAAAATGCAGCATTACCTGATTCAGCCACATTCACTGATTGTGTACGTACGCATTGTAATACCAACATAACTATAAATTCAGCAATTAAAGGAATTACTGGTACGAGAATTCGTAACAATCGTAATTCGTGTTGTTTTTGTCACAAATTGATATTACACACGGCAAGACACCTGGAAGTTGCACATGCAAGATAGTAGAAGTTTCCAAATTGCTAACGCTGCTGAAAGACTTCAAAGAAAGAAAAGGCAGTCTGAGTTAATTGCTCAAAGGCGGAGATTTTTATCATAATTGTGATGTAATATGTTAGAACTGAGGTGAACTAATTCTTGTCAGAAGACCAACGCTTACTGGAATTCAATATTTACAGTATAGTGATTTTGGCCCTTGCCCTAACTATCTAGCG
The DNA here is from genome assembly GCA_036346205.1 of Vesta saturnalis. Classification (NCBI taxonomy): domain Eukaryota; kingdom Metazoa; phylum Arthropoda; class Insecta; order Coleoptera; family Lampyridae; genus Vesta; species Vesta saturnalis. The sequence goes on from JARFJB010002129.1 coordinate 659,679, forward strand.
TTTCTGCGTAAAAAATATGCGTGGCGATATATCAAATGTAATTGTACACGAAAACCAACTACTAATAACAAATAAAACGTGGAAAGCACGTAATGGCTGAAAGTAACGCCATTCTTCGCAATACTTTCTAAATATTTAGAATTACATCAGTTCTACATACATAAAGACAAAATTTGCATCGAGCGGGGCTTGAACCTTGGTGGCGCAGTTGGTTAGCGCGGTACTCTAGCAAAGTACAGGTCGTAGGTTCAAATCCTACTCGAGGCAAACTTTTTATTTATGTATTTAATAAAATTAATAATAATTTTTAATTACATATTTACCTTTGAACTTATTCGTTCATAACAAAAACTTATAATAATTTAATATTAGTCAAGTTGATTTGGTATGTGTGAATCTTTGCGATATTGCAGGCTCACATTCCATTAATATAAGTAATTTGAATGTAATCTCATTATATCTAAAATTACATCAGTTCTACATACTTAAAGACAAAATTTGCATGGATTGGGGCTTGAACCTTGGTGGGGCGATTGGTTAGCGCGGTACTCTAGGAAAGTACAGGTCGTAGGTTCAAACCCTACTCAAGGTAAACATTTATTTACGTATTTAATAAAATTAATAATAATTTTAATTACATATTTACCTTTGAACTTATTCGTTCATAACAAAAACTTATAATAGTCAGGAGGTATGTGTCTACAGTTTGTCAGATTTTTAGCTTAAGGGAAAATGAGTATGACTGGCTTGCGAGACACTTACGACATGGTGTAAGATTGCACACGGAGTTTTACAGGCTTCACGAATATGCTGTGATATTAAATAAAGTGAGCAGGTTGTTGTTGGCAGTTGACCAGGGAGATTCTAGCAAATTTGATTTAAAACAACTAAAAGAAATTGAAATACATGGTTAGGTACTAGGTACATTGTTATTCATACTGTATCAATAGTTACGCCATAAGCTAACGTTTTTTGGGTGTAATTAATGACGTGAAAATGTCACAGCCCAGTGACGTCATTTTTAGTCGTCAGATGTACGTCATGTTTGTACGTTGATTTGACGATATGAACAACGTCATTTTGACGAAATATATAACAAAAAATATGACTAATAGAACACACAACTATACGAAAAACAATAATTTAATAGAATAAAAGATGCACAGTATTAAAATACATTCAGTCTTTTAGCCAGTAAAAAAAACTAAAATCATTAAATTCAAAGTAACCCGAAAAGTAAACGGATAATTAAATATACAGTATGTAGTACAAGAACCGACAACCACATATTAGGTTTTTGTTTGCCAAGAATGGGTAGCACAAATTCATGTGGCAATCATTTCACTTAAAGCCCATATTTGTCGTTAGATAAATTAGATATAAGTAAAATAACAAGCTCAGACAAATCAATGGGATAATTATAAGAAGAACTACCTTTACTAAAAAAATTACATATAAATAAAACATTATTTCTATGGTCCGCCAGCATATTAAGAATTTGAATCACAAATCCACCGAAATGTTTCCAATAACAATCGCATTCACAGCATGAATATACTGAAAACAACCAGCCGTTGGTGATAATTTATTTATATTGCTTATAGATTGCCCTACTTTTCAACAAACTTGGGCCACAGTATTTTAATAAACATTTACAAATCTACAAATTTACAAATTTACAAATCGAAAGGAAGAAATACAGTTTAATGAACTGATACGTTCTGCATCTTCATTTATATGACATAAATTACGAATTTTATAAACTTGAAAATGTTCACCGTACATAGGTTCACAACGTTCCACATACATTTTTAGCAATTTCTCCGCTAACCACTGCCTGTCTGTGTATTTGTGTAATTGAGTGTCTGCGTGTCTGAGGGTCTGTGTGCCCGTGTTTCCGTGTGCCAGTGTGTCCGTATGTCTGTGTGTCCGTGTGTCCGTGTGTTCGTTTGAACGTGTGTATGACTGTCTGTCTGTGCGTCTGTGCGTCGGTGTGTCATTGCGTCCATGTGTTCGGGTGTCTATGCGTCTGTGTGTCTGAGTGTCTGTGTGTTTGTGTGTCTGTGTGTTTGTGTGTCTGTGTGTCTGTGTGTCTGTGTGTTTGTGTGTCTGTGCGTCTGTGTGTCTGTGTGTCTGTATCTCTGTATGTGTGTGTGAGAGTGTCTGTGTGTCTGTGTGTCTGTGTGTCTGTGTGTCTGTGTGTCTGTGTGTCTGTGTGTCTGTGTGTCTGTGTGTCTGTGTGTCTGTGTGCCTGTGTGTCTGTGTGTCTGTGTGTCTGTGTGTCTGTGAGTCTGTGTGGCTGTGAGTATGTGCAGCTGTGCGTCTGTGTGTCTGTGTGTCTGTGTGTCTGTGTGTATGAGAGTCTGTGCGTCTGTGTGCCTGTGTGTCTGAGTAACTGTTTGTCTGTGTGTCTGTGTGTCTGTGTGTCTGTGTGTCTGTGTGCCTGTTTGTCTGTGTGTCTGTGTGTCTGTGTGTCTGAGTACCTGTGTGTCTGTGTGTCTGTGTGTCTGTGTGTCTGTGTGTCTGTGTGTCTGTCGGTCTGTATGTCTGTGCGTCTGTGTGTCTGTGTGTCTGTTTGTCTGTGTGTCTGTGTGCATGTGTGTCTGTGTGCCTGTGCGTCAGTGTGTCTATGCGTCTGTGCGTCTGTGTGCCTGTGTGTCTGAGTAACTGTTTGTGTGTCTGTGTGTCTGTGTGTCTGTGTGTCTGTGGGTCTGTGTGTCTGTGTGTCTGTGTGTCTGTGTATCTGTGTCTGTGTGTGTCTGTGTGTCTGTGTGTGTGTGTGTGTGTGTGTGTGTGTGTGTGTGTGTCTGTGCGTCTGTGTG
>JARFJB010002129.1:667500-870000 GCA_036346205.1 Vesta saturnalis
TGTTTTGTTGTGTATCTGTGTGTCTGTGTTTTGTCTGGTGTCTTGTGTCTGTGTGTCTGTGTGTCTGTGTGTATGTTTGTGTGTTGTGTGTGTGTGTGTGTGTGTGTGTTGTGTGTGTGTATGTTGTGTGTATGTGTTCTGTGTTCTGTGTGTGTGTGTGTCTGTGTGACTGTGTCTGTTTGTGTGTTTTGTCTGTGTGTCGTGTTTGTCCCTGTGTGTCTGTGTACTGGTGACCTCTGTGTGTCTGTGTGTCTGGTTTGTGTCTGTGCTGTGTGTGTCCGTGTGTCTGTGTGTCTGGTGTCTGTGTGTCGTGTGTCTGTGTGTCTGTGTGTCTGTGTGTCTGTGTGTCTTTGTGTCTGTTGTGTCTGTGTGTCTGTGAGTCTGTGTGTCTGTGTCTGTGTGTCTGGTGTCTGTGTGTCTGTGTGTCTGTGTGTCTGTGTGTCGTGTGTCTGTGTGTCTGTGTGTCTGTGTGTCTGTGTGTCTGTGTGTCGTGTGTCTGTGTGTGTGTCTGTGTCTGTGTGTCGTCTGTGTGTCTGTGTGTCTGTGTGTCTGTGTCTGTGTGTCTGTGTGTCTGTGTGTGTGTGTGTTGTATGTGTGTGTGTGTATGTGGGTCAGTGTGTCTGTGTCGGTGTTGGTGTATCTGTGTGTCTGTGTTTGTGTGTCTGTGTGTCTGTGTGTCTGTGTGTATGTTTGTGTGTGTGTGTGTGTGTGTGTGTGTGTGTGTGTGTGTATGTTGTGTGTGTATGTTTGTGTGTCTGTGTATCTGTGTGCCTGTGTCTCCGCCTGTCTGTGTGACTGAGTGTCTGTGTGTTTGTGTGTTTTTGTCTGTGTGTCTGTGTATATGTGCGCCTGTGTGTCTGTGTGTCTGTGTGACTGTCCATCTGTGTGTCTGTGTGTCTGGGTTTCTGTGTGTCTGTGCGTGTGTGTGTCCGTGTGTCTGTGTGTCTGAGTGTCTGTGTGTCTGTGTGTCTGTGTGTCTGTGTGTCTGTGTGTCTGTGTGTCTGTGTGTCTTTGTGTCTGTTTGTCTGTGTGTCTGTGTCTGTGAGTCTGTGTGTCTGTGTGTCTGTGTATCTTGGTGTCTGTGTGTCTGTGTCTGTGTGTCTGTGTGTCAGTGTGTCTGTATGTCTGTGTGTCTGTGTGTCTGTGTGTCTGTGTGTCTGTGTGTCTGTGTGTCTGTGTGTCTGTGTGTCTGTGTGTCTGTGTGTCTGTGTGTCTGTGTGTGTGTCTGTGTGTCTGTGTGTCTGTGTGTCTGTGTGTCGGTGTGTCTGTGGGTCTGTGTGTCTGTGTGTCTGTGTGTCTGTGTCTGTGTGTCCGTGTGTCTGTGTGTCTGTGTGTCTGTGTCTGCGTGTCTGTGTGTCTGTGTGTCTGTGTGTCTGTGTGCCTGTGTGTCTGTGTGTCCGTGTGTCTATGTGTCTGTGTGTCTGTGTCTCTCCCTGTCTGCGTGTCTGTGTGTCTGTGTGTCTGTGTGTCTGTGTGTCTGTGTGTTTGTGTGCCTGTGTGTCTGTGGGTCTGTGTCTGTGTGCATGTGTGTGGGTGTGTCTGTGTGTTCGTGTGTCCGTGTATCCGTGTGTCCGTGTCTTCGTGTGTCCATATCTCCGAGTCCGTGTGTGTGTGTGTGTCCGTGTGTCCGTGTGTGTGTCCGTGTGTGTGTGTGTGTGTGTGTGTGTATGTGTGTCTGTGTGGGAGCGTGTGTGTGCGCGTGCGTACGTGCGTGCGTGCGTATGTGCGCTTGTGCGTACGTGCGGGCGTTGATATGCTGTGTGTTACGTGCGTGTACCTGCGTGCGTGCGTGGTGTGTGTGCGTGTTGGTCTGTTTGTGTGTGTGTGTGTGTGTGTGTGTGTGTGTGTGTGTGTGTGTGTGTGTGTATTTCTGGATGTGTTAGTATACTCGATGGCTCCAGAGCGGAAATACCTACATACATAAAATGTTGTATTTAAGCTTGTCTTCATTTGACTTAGAGCTCATTATATATTGCGAGAAATCCAAAGGTAGTGAGGGGGTCTATTAAGGAGAGATTTTGGTTTCATCAAATATTTCTAAAGCATATGCGTATTTGAAAGGTATAAAAATACCTATACCTATATATATATATATATATATATATATATATATATATATATATATATATATATATATATAGACCTTGAAGGTATAGATTGATTATGTTCTATACAATTTTTTGATGTGACGCGTAATTTAGCAACAAAAAGATTACTAAGGTAGAGTTTGTCCTGGTTTAAATTTGTTCATTATCTCAATAACCATTAATTTTATTACAAAAAGTTTTTTACATCACTCTTCATTATAAAGTTATGTAATATAACGCAAGGTAAGTAAAAAATTAATTAAATATGAGGAAAAGTAAGTTGAATATATATATATATATATATATATATATATATATATATATATATATATATATATATATATATATATATTTAATATCTAGCTGACATGAATTTTAAACGTCATCCAGACGGATTATTTTTTTTACAATGTTGCGGGTTTTCGTGTTTCCATTTTGTAGGTTGTGGTGTTCCACACCAGATACTTTTCTTTAGCAATTTTTCGATATAATCGCCTAGTACCTACAATTTAATTTTCTTACAACTACTCATAATAAACGAAATTAATGTGTAATAATTTCTTATTAATCAAAATTTTTTTTTGAATCCAACAAATCCCTTTAAGGGCGTGTTTAAGCCAAATTTTTATGACGCTTTCGATCTCTTTCTCGGTTGATCATTTAGAGTTTGTTTTTATGGCCTCTAGTAAGTAATATGTTATTTTAGCTTATTAACAAAGTGTCATTTCCTTACGCTGTAAAACCGCGTTTGTACGCAGATTCTTAAAGACTGCTTTTCCTTTTTTCCGTAGAAGTTGAAATATATTGCTATTCCTTTGCTTATGAGTCTTTTAACACTCCGTTTATCTTTAAAACTAAATCTTTTCCACCTACTGAAGACATACATGTGCTCTAAAAGATATGAAATCTCGATAATCATAAAAATTATTCCATCATGCCAAATGAGAAAATAAAAAAAAACTCACCAATTTTTTAAATTGTCTTCAACTTCTAAATGTTTTTATAACTTTTCTAACTGCTCAAGGGTATCAATTGGTAACAGAACTGGTAAATTTGGAGATACAGTTTGTGGTGATACGAAGTTTTCATTGCGTTTGCCAAAATCTGTTCACTTTGCTCCTGAATAGTTAGTAAAATATTCAGAAAATTTTCGTGATATTCTACATAAAAACTGTAAACATTTAAACTAAAATCAAAAGTGCAACTTACTATTGGTTTGTGCTATTGTAGATGAGACTGATGGTGACGTGCAATTACTGGATGTAGGTGTTCTACATGCATTGAATATATTAACATGTTCAACGGAGGTTTCCGATTCTAAAGAAGTTAAATTTATTCATGAACACAAGCTTAATATAAATTATGCAATAAATTGTTAAAACCACCATTAGATTCCGGAAGATAAAGAACAGTAGCTCTTGCTAAATTAATTCCTCTTGCGTTAAATTTTAGATTCCTATTTTGTTGAATGCTGTCATCAGAATCATCATAATTTGCAAATTTTTTTGGTGCTCGCCTTCGTCTTTTCTTCCAGGTATCTTCTTCCTTGTCAGTATGTATATCGGAAGTATCTTCTGCTAATTTAATTTTCTCAAATCATCTAAAAAACGTTTTAAACTGTAAGTAATATACTAAATTTATTATTCAATTTACCAGATTAAAAAAAACGACGTTTTATTCTATACACTGACCAATTACTTACAGGTGAATCTCGTTTTTCTAAAGCGCTGCCAAATTCGTTTTGTGTATTATAGGGTGGCCAAAATACTTTTTTTTTGTGTTACCCACTTTTATTTATTCCTCCACCATCTACGTCATCAAATTCAATGTCTACATAAGTGGTCATTGTTGTTTGCAGCAGATCTAATTTTTTAACGCATAATAAAATATTAATGAGCTCAGTAATCAAAATGTATCTGTTCATACTTCATCAGCAGTGTTGGGTAAGATCCATTTATTTAGGATCTAGATACAGATCCAAACACATTTTTAAAAACTGATCTAGATAAAGATCCAAGATCCGTACGTAAAAATGGATCTAGATAAAGATCAAAGATCCTTGAAGTGGGATCTAGATCTTTTATAAAGATCCGACATTCCTAAAATTGTTTCGAGATTTTTCTAATTATTAATATTATCTTTAATTGCTAGTATTGCTACTGATGAGTAGTACTCCCATTCCCATGATCATTTTTCATGTAACACAAATATTAGTCCGTAAGGTTAAATTATTAAGAAAAATAATACACAAATATAATTTTTATAGGTTTTTATTGAAAACTGACATTAATTATTTAACGCACTACAAATTACAAAATTAGTATTAGGTACACATTTACACTTGCAAGTTGCAATGTTAATTGTTAATTTAACTTAACACATAGTTGTTATACAATTATAAGGATAAGGACATTTATCTAAATTATTATAAGTATACATTACATAATTACATTTTATTATCTAATTTTATTTTATTTTGTTTTAAAATTAATAGCATCTCAAATATATCATCACCTAATCTATTCCTACGAGGAGTTAAAATTAGTCCACCCATACTAAATATCCTTTCAACGGGGCAGATGAAGGAAGTATAGAATTATATTTTAAAAGATTTCTTTTATAGCAGGGTACATATTTAATTGCTCATAGTTAGTGCTTGTGTCTTTAAAATAATTTGTGCATTCTGAATCAAATGTTGTTTGCGATTGAGTATTTATTTTAAAAATCAAAGAATTCGTCCGTGGCAGAGGATTTTTTCAGTAAGTGTGAACTGAATTTCTGATTCTGAATTATTAAGATTTTCTTGAAATCCGGAATTGTTAAGTTCACACAATAATTGCGTTTGACAGAATGCTGTTTCATTTTAAAGGGGTAATTTTTAACCACCATAATTTAAATTTTGGGTTAGAAATTGTGGATAACAGGTATGGTCGACTACTAGAATTTTTAATATCCATTATATTAGAGAAACGTCTTGTAAAGCCGTTCAATAAACATTCTCTTAATTTAGAACAAAATGTCAGTTTTGTCATTGCTTCTAAGCTAGCTTTAATTTTGAAAAGTGTTGGCAAAACAGTACCTAACTGACAAGTTTTTTCATCTTGTAAAATATCTATTGCAACGACTATAGGTTTTGTAACAGAAATATATTCGTTTAAAAACACAAAATCTGACAGTTGGAACACGTCTAATTTTAATAACTTACAAACATCACTTAATTTTGCTTCAATATTAATTAGTTTAGCACATGCGTCATACATGGAATTCCAACGAGTAGGACAAGGAACTTTCAATTTGACACCGCAAACATTTTCTAACTGATCCGACCCCTTAGTTGACCTACTCACTAAATTCCATAAAGAATAAGCTTTCCCAAAAACAGTATCGTACATTTTTTTATACCTTATGTTTTCAAATGCTTTAGCTGCATCTATCGTAATTACAATGCTGAGTGTATGCGAACAACACTTAAAATTTTCGGGCAAAAGCACGTAAGTACTGTCAGTGTCAAAAGCAGGTAATGATTCAACATCTACATCATTTTGATTTTGCAACTCTGTTAATTCGCTATCGCTGATCTTATTACATATAGAAGCAGTAAATACGTTAAAAGCTTTATTAAAGTTGAAAATGTAAACTTTCACCATTAACACTCATAATAAAATACTTATCTTTTTTGGGATTTTTTAATGGTGTTTTAATATTTCAAATTTGACAAAATTGTTTACTACATCTTTAACAATTTTTAACAAACATTACTACTGACGAAGATAACTGTAAGTGTTATCGAAACGTTTAGATTGTATAATTTAAAGTACACCATTAAAAAATCCCAAAAAAGATAAGTATTTTATTAAAGTTGCTTGCATTATCTGTTACCGTTCCTGAAATTTTACCGAGATTTAATTTGTATTCGTTATGAATTTCACTTATTAATTCCGCAATTCTGTCAAATGTGTGTGCAAATTTAAATCGCCTACAGCTTAATGCAAAAGATTTACGTTGGAAGCTATTACTATCGATAAAGTGTGCAGTCATACCAAGATAACTTTTGTTATTGGTGCTCCAAACATCTGCAGTTGTGCAGACGTATTTGGTTTTATTTAATTCTTCTATTACAGCACCAATAACTGCTGATTTCTCTTCTTCTAATTTACTCTTGAGCGTTTTTCGGTCACAAGGTTTTCTGCCAGAAAGTCCTTCTACTAACCTAATAAATGCGGGTTTTTCGACTGTACAAATAGGCCTCATCTCTTCAATTATGTAATCTAAGACGAGTTTGTTAACCGAGTTCTGTGTGGTAGAACTGGTAGATCGTTGAAAAATGTTAGTCTTGTTGAAATTCTTCATTGATAAAATTTCGGTTTTACTTTTTTTTGTTGTCTTTTCTGCATCAAATTTGCAAAATGTTACTGGATGCTTTCTCTAGAAAAAAAGGAGAAAGTGTATGTTAATTTATAAAATTCAGATTGAAGTCACTTCAAGTTTCAGTCAAAATTTAGATAACACCAATTTTGAAAGCGACTGAATCCCATCTTTTTATGAATACAGGTATCATAAACATTTAAAAAAGTTTTTTGATGCATTAGGGACTTTAAGAAATAAATCTCAACCTTTTGTAAACGTTCTTTTACACACGAGTATTTTGCAACAAAAAAATACTTTACGTAATTCATATAGAATTTAATAAGAAAAATTAAGTCTACAAATCACGTTTTGATATATCAGATGATGTATTTCGTAAGAATCCAATAAATGATACTAAAATTCTGCCAAAAACTATATTAATACATACCTTCATATGCCGAATAAAATTTCCTGTTGAAATCACATGACCTTGTATTTGTGCGGGACAATTTAGACACTGGGTCACTATCTTGTCACATTTTGATAAAATTTTATAAAATTTACCGCTTAAGATTGGCGGAACTTCCATTAATTCAGCTTCGTCACTCATTGTTGATCTAACTAACAATTAACAAATGTGCTTTACTTAAAGTCGTATTCTTAAGAACTGAAGACAAGATTGGTGTTTTCTATACCTCCTTTTGTTCGATTAAATTAGCAACAGGAATTCCAGTTCCACTTAACTTAAGTACCTACTTTAATGGATGGATGACCCCATGGTCATTACTCATTAAGTCATTAGATTAGCACTTAGCTGTCATTACCTGCCTTTGTAGCTTTGGGAAACAAAAACAACCGACGGAAATATTAACAAAGGAAATGAATAGTTCTATTATTGGTTATTTCGGAATTTAACATGCCCTAGGCAGTAGGTAATTGTGTAAACGTGTAGGTATCTCTGTGGGGTACGGATGTAACGGTCGTAACGGAGCATAATATATTTTTTAAATATAAAGCTCTGTTGCCTCAAGCCAGTTAAAAATTTCACAAAATACCCTTAAAATACATTTTAAAATATTCTAATGGATCTTTGGATTCAAGTACTAAAGATCTGTTAAAATGTGATCTAGATCCAGATACTAGATCCTAGCAGAGCAAAGTATCTAGATCCAGATCATAGATCCGTTTAGTGGATCTAGATCCTGGATCTAGATCACTTTGATCTAGATCCTACCCAACACTGTTCATCAGCAGTACAGCCACAGAATTTTCTGAGGTACTGTTGTTAGTTTACCGATACTTGTAATAGAAAGACATGGAATTTAAAAGTCTGTGTAGATAGTAACAGCATAAAGATTTCATTTAATTAAATGTGGAAAAATGTGATTTAAGTTATGGTTGTCTGTTTACATGTTACTAAATGCAAGTTTAAACTCACTAATACCATTATTTTTATACATACAAAACTTACTCAAGTTTTCTTTCATAAATGTTTATTGTTAAGCGATCTCCGAACAACAAATTTTGTTAACTTACAATTTATCACTAATACTAGGTTTATACTTCAGTAGATATTTAAATAATGCACTCACATTAACATAGACAGTTATGTATAGTTAGTAAAAATAAACCTCTAAAAAGTGGTGCTCTTTCTACCACTGATAAAGATAAATGAATGACAAATGTATGGACTGCAGGTATATGTAAAATAAAAATTATTTACCTTTTCGCTTTAAAACACACTGGAAGCACAATTAATCTTAAAACAGTTTAAAAAGTTGGAAAAGGCGTAATCTTTAAGCGCAGGGAGGTATGTGAACACGTATGCGTATAATATTTATGCGCATTCAAAGAAACAGGCCATATTCGAACCCTCGTCCGCCATTTAATTTAATTTCATAATTTAATTACATTTTTTTGTAAACTATTCATATAATTTGACAATACAATTACTAGTGAATAAATAAAGTAGTATTAGATATGATTTATTCTACATTTATGTGGAATTTAGATCAAAGATGCTTATAAAAACAGGGACGAACAAGGTGTCATATACAAGCTACAGCGTCAAATAAAAAAAAACATTACTACATATTAAAAGCAAAGGCACGATTTAATTGAATTTATTGTTTATACGTGAGTAGTGGTAATCACCATAAAACAACGTAAATATGACGTGATTAAGTAATAGTCATAATGACGTCGTTAAATGGAAGTCAGATATGTCATTTTTGGGGCAGTAACGTTAGATACCAAAAAATTATCATAATATGACGTCATTTAGACATCGGCTTGTATGCTGGGAAAGAGTGTAGGCTGTTCAGAATATGCACCCTTCTTTAAAAGAAAGGAAATGGACAGATTTTAAATTCTGTGTAAAAACCGTGTCCAAAATGCAGAAAATAAAATTTAATTGTCTTTAATTAGTTAGCCTAAACATGTGTGTAGCAATTACCATTTCAATTTGTAGCATTTGTATGCAATGAAGGTTGGTGACTTTTTTATGAATCTGCCTAAATAGCTTGTTGTTTTACATGGATATTTTTAATTACCAGCCCGCTTTACTGATCATTACCTAAATTTTATTAATAATGAAGTACTCATTATGTCTTTATTGTTTTAAATGCAAAAATATTTAATATTTACCTGGTAAAAATAAATCTTTCATTACAAAATTGTAAAAAACTTAAACTGGATAGATATTTTTATGTACCTTGGTTTGGAAATTTTTGTTTAAAGTAATTAATTAAGTTTAAACTTTGTTTTAAGTTGATATAAAGACAAATATATTATCGTTCAACTGGTTTTTTGTTTATAAATATACAGGTTAATTTACTTAAAAAGTACTTTGTAATTCAGAATAATCGTATATTATGTTATTATTAGGAGTAAAAGTGATAGTTTATGTGGCGAAGGGAATATTTATATTGCCGAACGAAGTGAGGCAAATAATCATTCAACTGAGCCACATAAACTCACTTTTACTCCGAATAACATTTTATCCGCAAACGTAATCAGATAAATTAATAATAATTGGTAAAGATCGAAACGAAAGAGCCAAACTAATTAGCAGATAAAAGCATAAAATGATCAGCACGTTTTGCAAGTAATGAAACCATAACAACGCTCATTAAATAAGCAAACGTCACGCGCCAGAATAGGAATTTGTGTTGAGGTTTCCGAAATTTTTATTAATTTAAGTAGTAGCAGTGAGTGTTGCGAAATGTTGGATGCTAACGATGATTTATGATGTACTTACTCCTTCCGAGATTACTGAAGTAGCGGAAGAGACAATTAAAAATTTACTGCCAACTAAATCTGTTGCTGTCTACGAAGCTTCTTATAATAGATTTCTAGAATGGTGTTCTGAGAGAAATGCTAAGATTTATTCTAAAAACGTTTTAAGAAGACATGAAATAAACTTCTTGCTTCATCTTTGGTGTTAATTTTATTTTATTATTGTTGTTTCCAAATTGGTAAATGTAAAAATGCCTAGGCGCAAAAGTGAAACCTTTACTCCATGTCCGAGAAGTAAAACTTTTACCTATGGCATTTAGTCATAAAAGTGTCACTTTTGTGACATTTGAGGATAAATAATAATTAATTCCTTTTTTTAATAGGCTTAAAACAAAACTTGCGTTGTTCTGCATCTTATGCGGACAGTTTTTTGTCCTAGTAGTTTTCACACAGCTGGCCATTTAATTGCAAAAAGGTTTTAGACAGTTTTCTAAAATTAAAGACATTCAGTGCTATAAAAAATTGTAAGTCAAAATATTTAATATGTAAGATATATTTAATATCTTAAAAACCTGAGACATTTTGATTCGGAATACTAGTTAGAAGTTTAATCACAAAACATTTGCAAAATTTCAAAATAAACATTAAGCATTTTCCAGTATCTTAAGTATACAGAAGTATAGGTGAACATTCCTGTTCATGATTACTAAGCGCTACATTTTGGTTGCTGGGTTACCAAAACTCATTTTTTTTACATTTTTCTGTAATGCAATAAACTTCGATATGTAATAGTATGTACCATATCCATCATTGGTGTGTAGGTACGTTAGTGATGGATACTTGTAACACTAGATGCCTTTGTGTTTAGGAATTAAGATTACTTGCAAACTTTGACTGCTCTGTTTATAATACTTTCATGCTCTAAGTTTGTGTACATAGAATAAACTTCTGGGCCTCATGAGTCATGACTGTGCAACTTAGCTGCACAAAAGTGCTATTCGATTGGAATGGGCCTAATAAGATTCGGAAAAGGAACCACACATAACCCTAATTTTGACACATTTGGATTGTTAAAAAAAAGTTATGCATTGGTAACAGGTTTTTAGTTTGTCAATTATGGTTTTTATTAGGTACACTTCTGTGGTAATAGGCCACGCACCTAGATATGGCTTATAGACTCAGATCAATAGATCTTTATAACTGCAACATTCTAGATACAGGGTGGCCCATTAGTACGTGGAAGTGCAATAACTTACTTAGGGTCAAAAATACAAACATATGTTTTAAATAAAAGTTGTTATGTTTGCACAGATACACATTTCTAAAATATTTTGAGATATACAGGGTGTTCAGCCTAAGCGAGACAACACGAAGTTTACTTTGTTTAAATAGGACACCCTGTATATTTGTTCACCATCGAATTCAGCGTAAAATTCTGCATCTAGCCCTATCTTTTCCTTTCCCATAAATTGCGACGTTGCCAAGCTGGAGCGAAAAATATGAAGATTTGACGAAAATTGGTGCACTGTAAATGCTGCCAAATAAACGTTATCAGTGATAAGCAACCAAACCTATTTGGTAGGTACGAAGGTAAAGGATGGCTGAAATGTCTGAACATAGTAGAAGTTTCGTTTGGGTTCGGGGTGTTTTTTTGGATAAGCATTAGTTCAGGAGATTTCAATTAGCAAAAACTTCATTTTTTTAAATGGAACACCCAGTATATTATTTTACCATCTTGTAAAACTATTTTATCTCTTCGAATTATGTCTGTGTCATGTACTCTCTAAAATTGATTGTTTTTAAGAAAATTGCATTTTTAGTTTATCATTTAAAAATATTCATGTTTTTAACAAGCAAGCTCTGAATGTGACGTTTAGAATACTTCTACTTTGTATAATTTTTTGTGACAAAATCAAACCAGTAATTTTCTACCTTTAAACACTGTCATAAAATAAATAGGGTATCTACAAAACTTAATTAAGCAAAAATAACCTTACCAACAGATGAAATGAAAATATCCACAGACTTAACAAGTAACCTGTGAATTTGACGTTTGCGCAAGTCAGAGTGATTAGTTATTATCTAGACAGATAGAAGAATTGACAGATATGATTTTTGGACTGGGTGCCAGTGATAAAAACTGTTTACTCGTACAAAGGATTTATCAACAGAAATTTCCAGATATAAGACAGCCAAGAAAAGAGACATCGGAAAATGTGCTTCAACGATTTACCAGAACTGGCAGTGTAACTTACGAAAAAAGCGAAAGGTTGAAGACTGTAATAACAGAGGACAACAAGGTGACCGTAATGTTAAGCGTTATGGAATATCCTCAAATCTGGACACGGGAAATAACAAAACAAACAGACATAAGTCGTACTGTCGTCCAAAAAATTCTGTCTAAGAACAAAATGCATCCTTACCATATACAGCGAATATAGGAACTATTGGATGATGATTATGAAAGCGGTTAACCTTCTGTGGGTAGGCTCAATAACAAATTAAGCAAAACAGAGACTTTTTCAGTTTTGTATTATTTTGCCGATGAAGCAACTTTTCATAAAAATACAATTTCGGTTATTATGCAACAGCTCAAACGCATTGTGTACGGACTATCAGTCAAACAAGGTGGTCATTAAATGTATGGGATGGAATAATTAGGAATCATGTCATAGGCCCATAGCTCTTTGACGGACCAGTTAATGGGCAAGTTTATTTAAATTTCTTACAAAACGAATTACCACAACTACTTTAGCAATTACCTGCTCATGTTAGGCGGCGAATATGGTACCTACATGACGGGGTACCAGTTCACCAACTGATCAATACACATTTAAATAACGAATTTTCCGGGCGATGGATAGGTAGAGGAGGACCCCACAAATGGCTACCTCTTTCACCAGAACTGAACAGAAAAATGGTTTTTTTTTGGTGGGGTTATGTCAAAGAACAAGTATACAAAACACCGACTACTAAGGAAGACATGAAGAATAGAATTAGAGAGGTTTTCCGAACTGCTGATGTCGATATGTTACATCGTGCTAGTAGAGCTTTTGAAGTATGAAGGTAAATGGTAGTCATTTTGAACAGTTAATAAAATAGTTATCTAACGTTTTTGGTTCTTTCTTATTTGTTGTTAGTTATTTTTGTTTAATTTGTTTATTTTGAGTTTTGTAGATACCCTATTTATTTTATTAAATTTTTAAAGGTAGAAAATTACTGGTTTGATTTTGTCACAAAAAATTATCGAAAGTAGAAGTACTCTAAACGTCACATTCAGAGCTTGCTTGTTAAAAATATGAATATTTCTGAATCATAAACTAAAAATGCAATTTTCTTGGAAACAATCAATTTTAGAGAGTATATTATACAGACATAATTCGAAGGGATAAAATAGTTTTACAAGATGGTAAAATAATGTACTGGGTGTTCCATTAAAAAAAATGAATTTTTTACTAATTGAAATCTCCTGAATTAATGCTTATCCAAAAAACATCCCGAACCCCAAACGAAACTTCTACTATGTTCAGACATTTCAGCCATCCTTTACATTCGTACCTACCAAATACGTTTAGTTGCTTATCACTGATAACGTTTATTTGGCAGCATTTATGTGCACCAATTTTCGTCAAATCTTCATATTTTTCGCTCCAGCTTGGCAACGTCGCAATTTATGGGATACACATGAAAATTATTTCCCCAACAAGACATTACCTCATCAAACACAATTATGTTGGTTCAAAAACACTTAAAGTAAAAATTACAGCTATCACAAATTGCACTAATTTCTATATTACCGTGCCTGCCGGACCTGACATCGTGTTGTGAAACGTATTTATACTTCAAATCGAAATACTTTGGATAAATAGTAGTTTTTGTCTTTAGAAATTCACTTTCTTGTCTTGATACATTAACTACCATTATGTAACAAGGCAATAAAATGTTTGCCAATCCTCCCGATTTAGGCGGGATATTTAAGTGAATTCCCGTCTCCCGCCATCAAATTGCCAATACCCGATTTTCACTTTTGTTACATGCAGATTACGCTTAAAAACTTACTCCAAAAGACTACTGACTAATTTTAATTTAGTATAGGTATAGATTCAAATTAAATTACTTAATTTGAATTAAACCAAAATTCATTCAGAAAAGTGGAAATGCATATTTAATAGTCCAATATTTCCGTCGCCATTTGGTGAAATGGGATTTGATTAGAATCCTAAAGAAGAGGAAAAGGCCACGTATTTCATTTCCTCTCCAAGGCGGAGGGCAGGCTACGTAAGCTTTACAAGGCCCTTCAGCCACAGTCCTTAGTTCCCAACATACATACATACATTACGTATATATGCATGGTGAGATTAAGGATGGGTGTGGTCAGGATAGGATCGGAAGGAACGGAGTTAGGGTACTGAGGGGGAAAATGCTACCCCAGCATTCGCCTAAATATATGCACATAATGTGCGTATACGCAGTAACGGTTCCGCTACATGTGTGTGAGAAAAAAACCCAGAAAAAGCCTCATGCAGGGTAGCCGGTAACGGCAATTGAACCCATTACTTAGCGAATACTTAGCACGTCTTGCTGGCATAGATCTACTATCTCGGTCGCTTAGAGAAAAGAAAAGAACCTTTTACAGATATTCGGGAAATACGGCAGAATTAATAGTAAAGGAAAATTTAACGTCCCATGTGCCAAGTTTAATACATATTTTTAAAAGGAACTTTAAATAAAATTGTGAACTAAATGCATGTATAAATTTAGTAAAGTGTAAAGTCACAAAATTTTATTTAAAATTAAGTGTAACAAAGTTCATGTTTTACACTTCTCAAGGAATTTTCCAATAAATGTTGCACTAAAGATTCGCGAAAGTACAAATATCTATAAAAATGGAGGATCATGCAGATTTAATAATCCTTAAGGGTATGTTCTTATAATAACATTTTTATTTAACTAATACGATATAGACATGGGTATCTTTAATTTTCTCTAATTTAAATTGTAACATATTTTTGTGACTACATCTTTTAGTACCATATTAAGAAAGAGTTATAGAACAAAACAGTAACCATTGGGATTGCGCCAGTTTACGCCCAGATTTGGATATGTTCCTTTTTAGTGTTCTAAATATTTTTTGGCAAATCTTTTTCATTACGTGTGAACATGTCCAGACATTGCAGAGAAACAGTTATGTCATTTTACTAAAAAATTAGGTATAAATTTTGTTCTAAACTAAACATAATGTAAGCCGGCTCTTATACACCACATTGATCCTAATAATAAAAATTGTCGTTTAGATTTTACCATACGGTTACTTCTCGCATTTCATAAAGTTTGTTGTTAAAATCTGTTGAAAGTAAATTTAAACTTGAGATGTTATCATTACGGCTGAAACGTGTGATTTTAAAATATACAAATTATTATAAATTATATGTAATTGATTATTAAGGTACAAAAATTGGTAAAACAAAAATGTAGTCTGAACAACGTACATATTCAAACTTAACCATATTCGCATTGTATTGTAATAATGAGTAAGTATATAATATTGATTTTTCAAAGCGTTTGGATTGAGAGGCTATCATCTAAAACCCTATTTCATGTTTTTTTTTCTTTATCTATTGTTTAGTGATTCCGTTAGTTAAACCTTTAAACGTCCAGAAACGCATAAAAAAATAACACCTAAAATTAACGTATTAGTTTAATCTCGGCTTTAACTTCTAAATACCTAATTGAACATTGCCTAAACACTTTCCAGGAAAGATATTAAGGAAGATAAATAGCTTGATGGCCCAATGCAAGTGGATGGGACCTTAATACAGAAGATATAAACTTGGCATCGTTGTTTATGGAATCTGTAATACACAAAGGAGAAGGTTACATAGTTGAGGCTCTGGTCCCATAAATGAAATTTCAACATATCTCCTTGTTTGGGGAATATCATATACATTTTATAAATTATAAAGTCCCAGAAGATGGCAGATCCATCTATACCAAATTTATTAATAATTTCACAATTGGGGCTGTAGTACGGGTGCCATACATATATGTGAAACGTGTATATCTGTATGTGTGAGTGTGTGTGTGTGTGTGTGTATGTGTGTGTGCGTGCGTGCGTGCGTGCATGCGTACCTGGGTGTGTGCGTGTGTGCGTATGTGCATGTGTGCGTACGTGGGTTTGTGTGAGTACGTGCGTGGATGCGTGCGTGCTGCGTACATGAGGAGGAAGAATAAGATTTCTGGCATAGTTTATTTACACAACATGATTTTTATATGTTTATGGAATCTGTAATACACAAAGGAGAAGGTTACATAGTTGAGGCTCTGGTCCCATAAATGAAATTTCAACATATCTCCTTGCTTGGAGAATATCATATACATTTTATAAATTATAAAGTCCCAGAAGATGGCAGATCCATCTATACCAAATTTATTAATAATTTCACAATTGGGGCTATAGTACGAGTGCCATACATATATGTGAAACGTGTATATGTGTATGTGTGAGTGTGTGTGTGTGTGTGTGTGTGTGTGTGTGTGTGTATGTGTATGTGTGTGTGTATGTGTGCGTGCGTGCGTGCGTGCGTGCATGCGTACCTGGGTGTGTGCGTGTATGCGTATGTGCATGTGTTCGTACGTGGGTTTGTGTGAGTACGTGCGTGCATGCGTGCGTGCTGCGTACATGAGGAGGAAGAATAAGATTTCTGGCATAGTTTATTTACACAACATGATTTTTATATGTTTATGGAATCTGTAATACACAAAGGAGAAGGTTACATAGTTGAGGCTCTGGTCCCATAAATGAAATTTCAACATATCTCCTTGCTTGGAGAATATCATATACATTTTATAAATTATAAAGTCCCAGAAGATGGCAGGTCCATCTATACCAAATTTATTAATAATTTCACAATTGGGGCTATAGTACGGGTGCCATACATATATGTGAAACGTGTATATGTGTATGTGTGAGTGTGTGTGTGCGTGTGTGTGTGTGTGTGTGTATGTGTGCGTGCGTGCGTGCGTGCATGCGTACCTTGGTATGTGCGGGTGTGCGTATGTGCATGTGTGCGTACGTGGGTTGGTGTGAGTACGTGCGTGCATGCGTGCGTGCTGCGTACGTGCGTGTTTGTGCGAGTGGGTGTGTGCGTTAGTACGTTCGTGTGTTCATGTTTGCACGCGTGGATGTTTTTGTTTTTACAATGTTGCCTATCTACGTATGAGCTTATTATAAAAGAGGCTGCATATTGTCCTAAAATTATATAATATCTTTTAATTTCCATTTCGTAGGTCGTATGTTGTTCCACATCAGATACCTGTTAACATTTAGGAAAAAATTTGAAATAAAGTTCACCGATTTTGACTTAGTTTTTTTCTGTTTGAAACTTAGATCAGGAAAAAGAGATGCCGCATGCTATATTCAGTGCAGTGTAAATTTTTGTAACCAAAATCGAGTCGTCCGCCACTTAATGTGAGCCATACGGTTTGTTTACGGTGCATTTTGTGTTTGTGATTACTGTTTCTAAGGTAATAATAGTTTATAAACTGAAAGGTATGGGTAAATGTTTAATTGTGGGATGTAAGAGCCGAAGTGAGAAGATCCTGGAATATCGTTTCACAGGTAAAACTATCCTATCCACCAATGCTGCTAATTTATGCATAAAATATTTCAGTCATTGTTACGATATTAATTGATGTTACAGATCCATTTTGTGACGTCATTTGGTGTTGACATTTCATTTCCATAGGCGCAGAGGGAAACACATTTCAGTTGTAAAAGCAGGGTTACTTAGGTGTATGAAGCTTACCTAACATGAATCTGAATTTTAAGTCAATAGTAAGTAATTAATGCCCAATATGTTGAACATAGGTTTATGGCATTATACCATAATATGATTGTAAATTAGTGATTAAATATCAGTTACTACAGTACTTTCCCTTCTGATTCTTTCAAATTGGCAAAATGCCGCGCTAAATAATTCTGATTATTAGACCTTAGTAGATAAATATGATCTTTCCTAAATGGGTATATTTTGATGAGCAAAATTTATTGCATTATTATTTGTTATAGTTTTCCCAAAGACCATGTAAAACGTAAATTATGGTTAACTAAGGTAGAGGTGTCTGACCTCCCACCATCAAAAATTCCCGGTTTTGTTCTAAGCACTTTTATGCAGTTTATCTATACAAAAGTGACACAGAATACCTAGTCCGCTTATTCCATGAAGCAGTACCTACCATATCCTCGACTGTGCCAAATTACGCAAAAAAATTAACTCGGAAACGCCAAGGAAAGCAAAATTTCAAAGACGTCTTGCTCAAAAAGTTATAAGAAGTCAAAATAAAACCAGGAGGATTTCATCAACTTTGCTATTGGTTATATTTCCAAATTAACATTTGCCGATGGAAAACTAATTTTAAATTCAAATAGGAAAATCGATTTCATTGGTACGGTCATCTCATTACAAAGCACATTGTATTTATGTAGTACAATAGTGAGTCAACAGAACTTATTACTATACCTTTCTCTGTATATGGTAAGTCAGGCCCACCTAGAACTGTTTTCTTGTTCTATCAGGTCAAAAGAAGGATGGTATAATAATCCAATGGCCCGACAATTTTATCGGTTCTTACAAAAAACTGCTTGTAAGAGGGAAAGTAAGGAATGGTGTTGTTGGAAAGTGGATTAGATACCAGTGTTAGTAACTTCTTCTGCAATTAATTTCCCGAAGAGGGCCTGAAATTATAGGCCAGGAAAAAACTTAGAGGAAGGTGTATATACAATTTGTAGTCAACATGACTATGACTCACTTTTCCTCGGAAATTGTTATGTACATAGCAGGTTTTGTAGTGCATAATTTAAAAATTGATTGATTCATTCGAACCAAGGTAGATTTACTCAATTCACTTATTTCACAAAAAAATCGTGGTGGCTTGAGTTATCCATCAAATGATGCTTCAACATATCGTAGTAAGCGTTTGTATACGCTTGTTTACAACACGAGAAATATTCAAATACCATAATAGATTTATATGCAAATTAAGTACGATATTTTAGTACCGGCATTTTAAGAGAGTAACCGCGTAGCAGAACCGACTAATTGTGGCAAGGAGGCAAGTAAGTACTGGTAGATAATAAAGGTGGCTGAATATGCTGGTTTATAAATTGCAACGAATAAACTGAAAATTATATTGCATCAACCGGGGGATTGTAAGCAAGTGTTAAAGGACTGTAATATGAACAGATAGTCCAATAGTTACAAAGATGGCAAATGAATATAAAAATAGAGGCCAAACAGTTAACTATACTTAAATTTCCTATAGAAAAGCAATTGGCAAACTTCAAAGACAAGACCTAATCTGTCCGACGCTGTGAACTAAGCAGCTAGGTCAATCGAACTATACAATGGAGATATCGATGATTAAGCGGCAAAGTAGCCTAAGCCACATAACCATAAATGTACAGCAAACAAGAAAAACGTTTTTAGGTATTGTTGTTTGATATTGCTTGAATATATATATATATATATATATATATATATATATATATATATATATATATATATGTACATATACAGGGTGAGTCAGTTTTTTGTAGACAAACTTTAACAGGAGATAGAACACATGTTTCTAAAAGAAAAGTTCCTATAAACATATGTCGTAGAAGGCTTCGTTTCCGAGATACAGGGTGTTGAATATAATTTTTTTCTCAAATTTTCATTATAACACATAAACGAATGCTTAGATTTTTTCATGTTGGGGGGATAATGTGTTGAGATTGTTTAATATACCAGTGATTACTTATATAATTTAGACTGATTTTGTTTTTCAAGAGTTGTCAAATTTAATTTTTAATAAATAAGATTTGTAAACACATCTGAATTTTGATCAGTTCTTAAGATTAGGTAATTTAAAAGGTTATGGGCCCAGCACATGCCGAAATTGTGTACTAAATCAATAAAAGAGCTGTAAAGTATATTATCGGGTGAAAAATAAAATATTATTTATAACTAAAGTTGTCAAGACTGTCAACACAAAATATCGATAAATTTCCAAAATTTGAAAAATTACATGGTAAATCTAATTTTTACTCATGGAGAACTATGGCGTTAGCATATATGGACTTAAACAACCTTACAAAAATTGTTACTGGTGAAGAAAATATCCATCTAATAATACAACTGAAGTAAAAAGTGAAACAAATTTTTAAATAAATGTGAAGATTATCGCTATAGACATTCTTTAAGTAAAGTTTTATATTATTTAATGTGGATTCTGACATAGTTCCGCAAATAACGTGTTATACTGATGTTAGTAAAATATGGAAAGCCTTAAATGATCTTTTTGATAAGAAAAATGAGTATACTCTACATGCATTGGTAAAATCTACAATTGGTATTAAATGTGAATCGAAAAATACTATTGCCGAGCACATTTCAAAATACAATGAGTTATGGTCTAGATTAGTTGAAAGAACAGTAAAAACATCTGAGGAAGATGAGCAAGATTCTTTGGAAGCTGCATTTAGACCAATGGTAAATTCTCTTAAAGCGAAAGCATCTTTATTTTAACTACTCTTCCCGAAGAGTTGGATAATATTATAGACAATTTAAAAACAAAACAAAACTTAACTTATGATGATGTATGTTCTCGTTTATTAGAATTGTCAATTAGTAATGCGCCAAATGATGATAATCAAGCTTTTTATACTAAGAATCAGAAAGCTAAGAAAAACAATTGGAATGTTCTTACTGTAAAAATAATGGAAAATGGTACAAAGGTCATACAATTGAGTATTGCAGAAATAAGAAAGAAAAGGCTCACATTGTATACGCGTCTGAAGAAGATTCATCAGAAGAAAATCTAGAATCTAATAATTTCGCATATACAGCATCAGTAACTACAGCCAAACAAAATAAATGGGTGTTTGACACTGATGCCACGTCTCACATGACAGGAAATAAATCCATTTTACGAAATATTAGACCTTTTAGTGGTTTTATTCGGATGGGAAACAATAAAAAAGTAAGAATAACAGAAATTGGGGACGTAACCCTTAGAGCATTATTACCTAATGGTGAAATTATAAATATCAATTTGTATGATGTACTTTATTCAAAAGAACTTAAATGTTCCTTAATGTCTTGGGAAAAAGTTAAATCTAAAGGAATTAAAATGCAAGGCAATAAAAATGAAATTGTTTTATCAAAATCAGGAAAAATTGTTGGTTGGGTTATATCAGAAAATAAAGAACAAGTATTTCAAGAAGTAACAACATGTGACGTAAGTAATATCAGCGTTGCTACATGGCATAGAAGATTAGGGCATATATCATCTATTGAAGACACAAGAAAAGTAGTTGCAGATCCACACGTATTACCGGAAAATTATTCAGAAAAAATTGAATGCGTAGCATGTAACAAATCAAGATGTCGCGAAAATATCAAGAGATGAAGGACATTCGTGTTCCGATGTATTAGAAAAATTCACTCTGATGTAGTTGGACCATTTTCAATCAAATCTTTAGGTGGAAAATGGTATTTTGTTTGTTTATTGATGAGTTTTCCCGTTACACCAATGTTTATTTCATAAATAAAAATCTGAGGTAGAAGAAATAATAAAAATCACATAAAAAAATTGAGAGACAAACAGGAAAGAAAGTAAAAATTTTAAAAGCGATAATGGTGGTGAATATGTTTCGAAATCTTTAGAAACATTTTTCAATGAAAATGGCATAGTACATGAATATTCTATTCCGAGAGTCCACGAAACTAATGGATTAGCAGAAAGACTAAATAGAACTATTACTACTATGTCTAGAACTAGTTTAATTGATGCAGATTTACCAAAATATCTATGGGCTGAAGCAGTAGCATATGCAACTTATACAAAAATAGGGTGTCACACTCTTTTCATAAAAAACCCCATTTGAATTATTTTATGGGCATAAACCTTCAATAAACCATTTAAAAATGTTTGGAGAAACAGCATATATACATATTTCAAAAGAAGAAAGGAAAACCAGTAATAAGATGGGTAACCGAGCAAAAGAAGCAATATTTGTTGGATATGCAGAGAAGGTTGGCTGGTATCGATTCTGGATACAAAACAAAGTAGTCATATCAAGAGACTACAAATTCATGTCCCACGAATCTAATGTAGTCTTAATCGAACCTATGAGAAAGTCATTCCAGTTCGATGATCAGTGTGAAAATTATGAAGAAAGCGATAACGAAAATATTCAATTTTTAAATGGAAATGATAAAATTGAAGATGAAACCAATATACGAAATAATGAAGAAAATATAGATAATATAATTGAAGAACAAAGAACTGCTACTAGACCAGAATGTTCGTTTGAACCTCGTCGAAGTGAGAGAATAAAAAATAAAATTAACTATTCAGAAGAAGACTATTGTAATATAGCTCTGGATGAACCAAACACATACAACGAAGCCATTTCTGGACCTAATAGTGATAAATGGATTGATGCTATACAAGATGAGTTAAATAGTATGGAAGAAAATAAAGTGTGGGAAATTGTAGAAAAACCAGAAAAACAAGATCGTATAGTTGGATGTAAATGGATTTTTAAAAAGAAACTTTCAGACACTGGAGAAATAACTAAATTCAAAGCTCGCTTAGTTGCCCAAGGATACAGTCAAATTCCAGGTATTGATTTTACAGAAACATACTCGCCTGTTGTGAGGTATGAAACCATTAGGATGTTATTAGCGCACTGCATACAAAATCAAATGATTGCCCGACAACTTGATGTAAAAACAGCATTTCTGAATGGAGATATTGATTGTAAACTTTATATGAAAGTTCGGAAGGAGTAAATGTGCAACCAGGAGAGTATGTTTGCTAAAGAAAAGTATTTATGGGTTAAAACAATCTCCTCGTCAATGGAATCAAAAACTTATAAGTGTGTTGAAGACAATTCAATTAAAACAATCCCTAGCTGATCCTTGTGTTTTTGTTTCTGATGACGGAAACCAAATCATAGCGTTTTATGTTGACGATTTGTTATTGTTGGCCTCAAATGAGGAAAAATGAAACAACTTGAAAATGTTATATCTGAAAATTTTAAATCTACAATTTTAGGAACCCCATCATTTATTTTATCCTTTCAAATTAAGTGGTTAAACGACATTAGCATTTCATTAAGTCAAAAACAATATTTGGTCAAAATTTTAGAAAAGTATAATTTTTTAAACTGCAAAGGTGCACCAACCCCAATGGATAACGGTGCAAAACCTCAAAAGATAAAATTAAATGAAAAAAAACGGACAAAGATATATATCAATCGAAAATTGGAAGTTTACTTTATCTGGCAACAGGGACTAGACCGGATATAGCTTTTGCTGTTAACATGATGTCGCAGTTTTGTCAAGATCCGACAGAAATACACGCCAATATGGTAAATCATATATTTAGATACTTGAAAGGAACAATAGACAAAACTTTGATATACAGAAAGGATGACCAGTGTAATCTCAAAGTTTATAGCGACGCCTCTTACGGAAATTTGTTAGACGATCGAAGATCTATTAGTGGTTATGTAGGTCTTTATGGAAATGCTGTTGTAACTTGGGCTGTGAAAAACAACAAAGTGTAGCTGTTTCTTCAACTGAAGCTGAGTACATGGCTTTGTCACTAGCCTGCAGACAACTGATGTGAATGATGAACATTTTAAAGAATTAAAATCAAATAGTTTTCGGTCCTTTTATTCTGTGATAATCAAGCTGCGATTCATATTTCTACGAATCCTGTCGTACATCAAAGAAGTAAACATATTGATATACATTACCATTTTGTGAGAGAAAAGATATTGGAGAAGCAAGTAATTTTAAATTACGTAACCACAAATGAAAACATTGCCGATCTGTTTACGAAACCTTTGGGCAAACTACTTTTTGTCGAATTATTTCAACATTGGGCTTGAAAGCAATCACTGAGGAGAGTGTTGAGATTGTTTAATATACCAGTGATTACTTATATAATTTAGACTGATTTTGTTTTTCAAGAGTTGTCAAATTTAATTTTTAATAAATAAGATTTGTAAACACATCTGAATTTTGATCAGTTCTTAAGATTAGGTAATTTAAAATAATGTCTATTAATTAAGGGGCATAAAACAAGCGATAAGAATGTTCACAAACTTGCACAGTGGCGGAGTGGAGGGAGTGCTCAACCACTTTCATAAACAAGCCTTCTACGCCAATGACTATTTTTTTAAAAAACTGTGATTTTCATTATCTACATACAGTTTAGCAAAAATAATGTACCTTCTTCTGTTTCGAAATTCCTGTGCGTTTCCGAGTTATTTTGATTTTTAGTGTTTGAGGTGGTACTAAGTTAAGTAATGTGCTTTATGTGAATAATTGAATATAAAGTTTTTAATAAAAAAGATATAATAAAACATTTAGAGCCATTTTAGTACCTAACGATCGTTTCTTTAAAATTTCAAATACATTTTCATTTATAAATAGGTAGGTTATCGGTTTTTTTTAGTATCCATTGTTATTATCCTCGTATAAAAGAAATGCATAATTATTATTGTTATGCGGTCAATACTTTCTGTATAATTATGTATGTATCAATTTCGCCATAAACATGTATGTAGTTTTAAGTGAGATTCTAATAAGTTATAGACCGCTGCTCACTTGATCTCATTAAAGAGCCGCCACTGTATCAAGCCATACTCAAATACAAGACTTTTGTAAATTTAAATCTGTTTAGTACACTAATTTTAACAATCCTTATTTATTATTGTAACAATACTTAATCAATAATTGTGAAATTAATAAGAATTCTTAGCAATAACGATTTATAAATAAATAACAATAACACTAGTATAATAAAATTAGACACTTTGTTCAAAATGTAAACCGTTCTTTTCAATACACATTTCACAGCGACGTACAATAGAACGTCTTAAGTTAACTAAATGATGCACCCTTATTTCATTGCAACAAAATATGATACTCCTTGGAAAACAAGTAAGTACTGAATTTTACATTTTGAAACGACAGTTTGACTTTTTACAAACACTTGCTTCATCTTGAATAATTTCACTGTTATTAATTATTGTTTTAAGTTCAAAAGTTATTTCATTTGATTTGCCAGCTTTTAATTAGTGTAACATGCCGTTTACATTTACAAATAGCGAACAAGCCGACATTCATTTTATTTATGGGTTCGCAAATGGGAATTCAAGGTTCGCAGCTAGAGAGTATCGGAGAAGATTTACAAATAGACGACAAACTGATCATTCCGTTTTGTGAGTATCCATCGTCGATTTGTTAACCAGGGTTTGAAAAATGTACATGGGGGCCGACAGAACACCCGTGGACGACAGAAATGGAGAGGGTATATTGCGTGAATTTAATAGGAACCCCGACAAGTACTCGACGTACTGCTGTTGCTCTTGGTATTTCCCAAAGTAAAGTTTCCTGGGTTTTAAAACGGGATCACAGACGCCCATATCATTTTCAACCTGTTCATGGTTTATGTCCGAGGTGACGCCGAACGAAGACTTAATTATTGTAGGTGGGCTCTTAACTCTTTTCAAAATAATAGAGATTTCTTATCCAACATACTGTGGACTGATGAATTCTGTTTTACTCGTCGTGGTATCGTAAACTTTCACAATCTGCATATATGGGCACATGAAAACCCACATGCCATACGACCAAGAAGTTTTCAACATGAATTTAGTACAAATGTCTGGATTGGAATTTACAGTAACCACGTGTTTGGACCTTATTTCTTGCCACAACGTGTAAATTCTGAAAATTTCCTAGAATTTTTAGAAGAAGAACATGTTAATATGTGGGAAGACATTCCTTTGAATTTAAGAGGACATTCTTGGTTTCAGCTTGATGGATGTCCGGCCCATTATGGCAGAAATGTAAGAAATTGGCTAAACAATAACTACCCGGGGAGGTGGATAGGTCGTGGAAGTCCAGTGGCGAGGCCTCCTAGATCCCCCGATTTAACGCCACTTGACTATTTTGTATGGGGATTCATGAAGGAAAAAGTGTATACCGCTCCGGTTAATACACTTGAAGAACTTCACAATCGCACCAGAGATGCTTGCAATGAAATAAGGGTGCATCATTTAATTAACTTAAGACGTTCTATTGTACGTCGCTGTGAAATGTGTATTGAAAAAAACGGTTTATACTAGTGTTATTGTTATTTATTTATAAATCGTTATTGCTTGTTTTATGCCTCTTAATTACTAGACATTATCCCCCCAACAAGAAAAAATCTAATCATTCGTTTATGAGTTATAATGAAAATTTGAGAAAAAAAAATTATATTCAACACCCTGTATCTCGGAAACAAAGCCTTCTACGACATATGTTTATAGGAACTTCTCTTTTAGAAACATGTGTTCTATCTCCTGTTAAAGTTTGTCTACAAAAAACTGACACCCTGTGGATAGGGTGGCCCATTAGTGTGTGGAAGTGCAATAACTTACTGAGGATAAAAAATTCCAACAAATGTTTTAAACAAAAGTTGTTATGTTTGCGTAGATACACATTACTAAAATATTTTGAGATATACTGGGTGTTCAGCCTAAGCGAGACAACGTGAGACTAACTTTTTTTAATAGGACACCCTGTATATTTGTTTACCATCGAATTCAGCATAAAAGTCTGCATTTAGCCGTACCTTTTCTTTTCCCATAGATTGTGACGTTGCCAAGATGGAGCGAAAAATATGCAGATTTGATGAAAATTGGTGCACTATAAATGCTGCCAAATAAACGTTATCAGTGATAGCAACTAAACTTATTTGGAAGGTACGAAAGTAAAAGATGGCTGAAATGTCTGGACATAGTAGAAGTTTCGTTTGGGGTTCTGGGTGTTTTTTGGATAAGCATTAATTCAGGAGATTTCAATTAGCAAAAACTTCATTTTTTTAAATGGAACACCCAGTATATTATTTTACCATCTTGTAAAACTATTTTATCCCATCGACTTATGTCGGTATAATGTACTCTCTAAAATGATTGTTTTTAAGAAAATTGCATTTTTAGTTTATGATTCAAAAATATTCATGTTTTTAACAAGTAAGCTCTGATAATTTTTGATAATTTTTTGTGACAAAATCAAACCAGTAATTTTCTACCTTTAAAAATGGAACAAAATAAGAAAGAACTAAAAACGTTAGATAACTATTTTATTAAATGTTCAAAATGACCACCATTTACTTCCATACAATAATGTATACGATCTTCAAAAACTCTACTAGCACGATGTCACATATTGACATCAGCAATTCGGAAAACCTCTCTAATTCTATTCTTCATGTCTACCTTAGTAATCGCGGGTGTTTTGTATACTTGTTCTTTGACATAACTCCACAAAAAAAATCCATTTCTCTAAGTTCTGGTGAACAAGGTGGCCATTTATGGGGTCCTCTATATCCATCGTACGGGAAATTCATTATTTAAATGTGTTTAAATCAGTTGGGTATGGTAAACTGGTGCCCCATCATGTAGGTACCACATTCGCCGCCTAACATGAGCAGGTAATTGTTAAAGTAGTTGTGGTAATTCGTTTTGTAAGAAATTTAAATAAACTTGCCCATTAACAATTCCGTCAAAGAAATATGGGCCTTTGACATGATTCCCAATTATTCCACCCCATACATTTAACAATGCGGTTGATCTGTTGCATAATAATGGAAATTGTGTCTATTAACAAACCCATTTTTGTCAAAAGTTGCTTCACGGGCAAATAATACAAACTTGAAAAATCTCTGTTTTGCCCACTCACAGAAGGTTAACTGTTTTTCATAATCATCATCCAATAGTTCCTGCATTCGCTGTATATGGTAAGGATGCATTTTGTTCTTAGAGAGAATTTTTTGGACGACAGTACGACTTATGTCGGTTTGTTTTGTTATTTCCCGTATCGAGATATGAGGATATTCGGTAACTTTTAACATTACGGTCGTCTCGTTGGCGTCTGTTATTGCAGTCATCAACGTTTCGCTTTTTTCGTAAGTTACACTACCAGTTCTGGTAAATCGTTGAAGCACATTTTCCAATGTCTCTTTTCTTGGCTGTCTTCCATCTGGAAATTTCTGTTGATAAATCATTTGTGCGAGTAAACAGTTTTTATCACTGGCACCCAGTAGAAAAATCATATCTATCAATTCTTCTATCGGAAAATTAATGATTTTAATTGCTTTCTCGTTCTTAATAGCTACACATTTACAACACGTCTAGATAATAACTAATCACTCTCACTTGTGCAAACGTCAAATTCACAGGTTACTTGTTAAAACTATGGATATCTTCATTTCATTTATGGGTAAGGTTATTTTTGCTTAATTAAGTTTTGTAGATACCCTATTTATTTTATGACAGTATTTAAAGGTAGAAAATTACTGGTTTGATTTTGTCATAAAAAATTATGGAAAGGAGAAGTATTCTAAATGTCACATTCGGAGCTTGCTTGTTAAAAACATGAATATTTTTAAATCATAAACTAAAAATCCAATTTTCTTAAAAACAATCAATTTTAGAGAGTACATTATATAGACATAATTCGAAGGGATAAAATAGTTTTACAAGATGGTAAAATAATATACTGGGTGTTCCATTCAAAAAAATGAAGGTTTTGCTAATTGAAATCTCCTGAATTAATGCTTATTATATACATATATATATATATATATATATATATATATATATATATATATATATATATATATATATATATATATATATATATATATATATATATATATACAGAGGGAGAGAGAGATAGCAATTCTATATTTTACGATAATATACAAATGCTTATGTCCATTTTTTTCAGACTTTTTCATCTTGTTTGATTTACACAATGTTGCTTAGGCCTATCTGTTGTATGCCTAATAGGGATTTCTATTAATATATAGCTAGGTTAATGATACAATAAGAAATTTTATTTAAATAAGCGGTAACAAAGATCCTAAATATGTTATTTAATAAAAAGTACAGTTACTTAATAAAACAATCTAAATTAAAAAATGTGGAACACTGGAACTGTGGAAGAATCTGTAACAAACAAAATACACCCATGTACCACACAAAATTAAAAAAACACAGAACGCGTTTCGATAGCTACGCTATCATCATCAGCGGTCGACTAGGGCGGACTAGAGAAAATTTCCAGCATATATACCTTCAGCGAGTAACGCTTCGTTGCTAATCTGGTGAAAGTGAAAATGAAAGTTATGAAAGTTTAATGAGTTCTGAGTAGCTTGCAGGTCCCTGATCATCATTATTCATTAGAATTTGTTTGTTTTTGAAGATCTCTAAACTTTCATAACAATCAAGTTCGTGCTTATTAATAACGTGTTTGATTAATGATACCTCATCTACTACATGATTCTTATCAAACATATGTAGGGCTACGGCAGACTTGTCCCAACGTTTATATTTTATGTGAGCTAAATGTCCTATAAAGCGAATTTTGATAGGTCGTTTAGTTTGCCCCACATATATTTGTTCACAATTTTAACAATTATTCTTATAAATTCCCGACCTATCCTGCTTATCCACTTTATCTTTTGGGTTGCCTAAAAGAGTTTGCAAAAAAAATGTGAAGTAGTGACTGTTTTCAAATTAATTTTGCAAAAGATTCTAGGTAGGCCTTTTGTATAAGCAGGACAGCTTGGTAACTTTACATACTTTGTTTCTATTTGTTCTCTAGCGTTACCTAATGTAGTTACGTTCTTAAACCTCATCCTATGTGTTTGTTTCCTAACTATATTCATAACCACTTCATCTAAAAACCCATTGTACGCAGCAATTCCTTTAATAGTGCGCAATTCTTTATTATAATTTTGAACTGAAAGAGGAAAATTAAGCAATCTATGAGACAAAAAGTTAAAAGCCGCGAGTGTATGCGGTCTACAGTGGTTTGAGTCATTGGTTATGAATCTTTTAGTGCTAGTTTCCTTACGATAAATATCTAATCTAGTTTACTACCGTTTCTTGTTACCAGAGTACGTTTTTGGTAGGAGAGGTTATGAATTATACTAGGTAACCATTTGGACAGCAGATAAGTAGGTGAATTAATACCAAAAACAATGGGTCGCACAGCATTATCTAGCTTTTTAATGTTTTGAAGTAATCAATTTAGGAAGAGGATCTTTGGTAATTAATGAATAAGATTCTGAACTTAAGAGTTCTTTGACTGCAGCAAAATAATCCTCTTTGTTTAAAATAACTACTTGATTGCCTTTATCTGCTTTGAGGTAAAATCAATTTTTACCTTTGAGATCTTTAACAATTCGAAGTTCTGAATGATTTTCATCCAATGATTTAATCGAACTTTCCATGCCTACTATGATTTCATCCAAGGGAGGTTTGTTAAAATTAAGATTATATTTCAATCCTTTAATTAATAAATCTATTTCTTCTTTGTTAAAAGTCTCAGAAGATTTGTTAATAACGATATTTTCGTTTGTGGCATTATTATTCGGCTTGTCTTGTTTGATGGATATACATAATTTTGACAATTTCTTCTGATGTATAAATCGTTTAGGAAGTACTTTATGAGCAATGCCCTCATCCAAGTTAAAAAAAAAGTAATCCACTCATCAAATTCATTAGCATTTAAACCTGTTACCTAAATGTAAGCCATAAGCCTCTAATTCTAACTTCGTTAGTTTTGAATAACTACATTTAATTTCTAAATCTAACCATTTCCGCTTGGCAAATTCACGCGACTTTTTACCTGC
Organism: Vesta saturnalis; assembly: GCA_036346205.1. NCBI lineage: Eukaryota > Metazoa > Arthropoda > Insecta > Coleoptera > Lampyridae > Vesta > Vesta saturnalis. Next base: position 697,926 of record JARFJB010002129.1, read on the forward strand.
ATCTGAATTTGAATTACTAGCAACATTAATAACGTTTGGAAAAACATCTAACCTACGGCAATCTTTTAGAAATTTTATGTCAATATTAACTAAAAATATCTTAGTCTTAATTTTAAAATACTTGTTCCTCAACTTTGACCGGGAAGCCATCTCACTTGAAAAATCTGGAACTGTGGCAGGATCTGTAACAAACAAAATACACCCGCGTACCACACAAAATTCAAATATACCGAACGCGTTTCGATAGCTACGCTATCATCATCAGCGGTCAACTAGGACGGACTAAATAAAATTTCTAACATATGTACCATCAGCTAATCTGGTGAAAGTGAAAGTGAAAGTTATGAAAGTTTAATAAGTTCTGAGTAGCCTAAAGGTCCTTGATCATAATTATTCATTAGAATTTGTTTGTTTTTGAAAATCTCTAAACTTTCATAACAATCAAGTTCGTGCTTATTACTAACATGCTTGATTAATGATACCTCATCTACTACATGACTCTTATTAAACATATGTAGGGCTACGGCACACTTGTCCCAACGTCTGTATTTTATATGAGCTAAATGTTCTTTAAAGCGAATTTTTATAGGTCGTTTAGTTTCCCCACACATATTTGTTCACAATTTTTACAATTAACCCTATAAATTCCCGACCTATCCAGCATTTACAGAATCGCTAGTGATTTGTACTCGTTTTGGTATTATATTTGTCCTACACATTTCCATAATACCATTGTATATTTTTATTGATATATTCTGGGGACCACTATAAAGGGAAATAAATTCGAAATTCCTAACGAATAAATTTATATGAATCACCTTTCAGCGAGTGGTTATATTGTACTTCACTGGAACCTTTAAAAAACTGCATTTTTCTGCTATTCTCATTTTTTGTGTATATTCTTTTTTAGCAGACATACACACACAATACAAAATAAACGAATTTTGCTCTTCTGTGATTTATTACCCGCAACTATTTTGGCATGATTTGTAAGGATCCTGTTGAAGACATCTAGCACTAACAGTTTTACCTTTTGAATTCTTATATTCTTTGCCTTCGGCCCTAAGCACCTTTGCAATTCTCCTTTTTCTTCTCATACCCTTTTCCCCCACCCAGTCATCATCATTTAATTGTTCTACAACTAGTTGAAAGTCTTCTCCTGCATCGCTTTTCCTTCTACTGTTCTCGTGAAAATGTTCATCTAAAGTCTGCTCTATGTCTCCCATTTCTGCACATGTTTTAGCAAAGGTCTCTCTATGGTTTTGGCTTCTTGTTTTAACTTTGTTGGCCGCAGTAGTTACTTTTTTTTGATTGGATCTGGAATTTCTTGAAGTTTATTCAATTTTGTGTTTAATTTTCCCACACTTTTTCTGTTTTTTATCGACTAGTACATACTCCTCCACACTTTTTTCACTATAACTTTGATTCTGAAATTGATTCAGAGAAACTTTCTGCATATTTTTCTCCTCTGTAAAAATTATAACATTGTTGTTTTTTAAAGTCCTCTTTATTAAAATTTTCTTTGAATTCCTCATTATCAATGTGAAGTCCGTCAATATCCGATTCACTCTGTGAAAGTATGCTAGGCTCAATTTCCTCAGTAGTTTGTCCGGTTAAAATATCAAGCATACAATCTGCATATTGTAAAAGATCTGCATCTCAGATGATTTCCAATTCATCCGTATTTTGAACTTCTAGCATAATATTGCATCTAGCCGTGTCATGGTTTCTCTGCGCCCTACTTTTGATATTTTTCCCCATTCTGAAAGTAGTAAAGTACCTAACATAAATAATACGGGTAAGCTAACAAACCAACCAGAATTAAGCAGTTTCAAATAAAGAACCTAACCCTCATGAAGTATGTTTAAATAGCCCTAACCCTCAGTTGTATTAAGTAAAAAAGGTCTAAGCCACATAGCATCAAAGTAATTTTTATTTTGAGAGAAACTAGGCAGATAAACCACCTAGTTTCTGATTGGTTGCCGACATTGCGAGAAATTCAAAATACTATTCTAATAAGGGCGCCCTCATAACATCTCATAAGACAGGTACAGGACGCCGACGCGCCCATGGCTTCTGATTTGTGGCGGCCATTTTGTTTTGTAGGCCATTTTGTCGACCATGGAGGGAAATTTGAAACAGTATTCTAATAAGGGGCCCTCATTTTGTTTTTAATTATGAGTCATATCGGCAGTTTTTGTTTTGGCAGGAAATTTGAAGAAATAGTATTCTAATAAGCTTGCTTTATTTTTGTAATTATCGGGATATTTGAAATTGTATTCTAATAAGGGGCGATCATTCTATCTCGTGTGACAGGTATAAGCCCCGGGAACTTGTTCTCGGGTCTTCGTTTGTAAACAATAACAAACTTTCACTATTCAAGTATCTCTATCGTGCCTAGGAAAAACCCCGGTAAAGGCAAACAAGTCGGCCTTCATTTCAAATTACAATAAAACAAATATCTATAGCATCAGGGAAAACCCCACTGATTATCTAGTTACTTAAAGGCAAACAAGTTGAAGTTCATTTCAAATTTGATGTTATGAGTCATTCCGTGGATGGACTGACAAAGAGGCTCTTAATACTGCCAATAGGGCTTTAATTAGGGGTGAAGATGCCGTCAAGGGTATGAAAATCCCATCAAGGGTTGAAAATGGCCCCCCCAAAAAAAGCCGACACCTCCACTCCTTCCCCCAGCGCCCTTCTCCACCCTCGCCGCACTCCTTACCCCACCTGTTCACGTGACCACCACGCACCCACAAACCCAGGGTGGACTGGCAAAAGTGTTACAGGCTAAACACTCACGAGGTTCTTACTTAAACATCGTAAAAGGCACTCGTAGCAACTCTAAAATCGTCAAAAAAGTGAGAAAAACTGTCAAAAAGTCGCCACCTGTTAAAATCATTTATAACGGGAAAACGTCATGAACTGATGTTATATTGGTCTAACAGGAAACATAAACGTTCACTCAGAAATCTACTACTTCTACAAAGTCTACTACAAAAACTACGCCACGTTCACCTAAACGTGAATAAAATCTTAAGCTTTAAATATAAAAGCCGTAAAATGCGAAATGAAACCTGAAGCTCACTAAATATTTCGATTAATCTACATCAAAGATTATTAGCTCAGATAATCCAAGAATAACTAGAAATACGACAATTTAATTATTAAATTAAAACGAAAAATATACGTTACCACAAACTAAACCTACGCGATGAAAAATCTATGAAATCCTAAAATTTATCAAATGTCGATGCCGGGATGTAATAAGTTACCTACCTGCCGTAACAAACAATTATATTCGCTTACCTGTTCGGCAAATCGGGCACTAGAATGTCTCCAATAGATAAGTCGATACCTATAAAAATACTTCAAAGATATCTCGCAACTTTTCGAGATACCCTCGCTTGCACAAAAAATACAATCAGCTGTTCGGCCAGAAAACTCATACTACGTTATCTAAATGCATTACGTCAAACTATAATAAATCTCATTCCTCAACAATTTACCTTTAATTAATTACTTAAAAAAACTTTCATCAAATGAAGTCAATTACCAGCAATCTTAAGTCAAAAGGTTTTATACTCTTTTAGCTTATTACTTTACGTCAAAATTGTAGCACAGAGGACGAATCACAATACATTAATATATATCAATAAAACAGTTATAAACGATAACGATGGTCGAATATTATGACATTTACATCTCAAATTTTCATACAGTTACCTCAAAGAAACATTAAATATCGCAATTCCAAAACAATAAATCTAGAATAAAACTAATTCACTCGGCGCTTGCAAGGCCCTAGGATCAGTTACCATGTATTATAAACAAATACCTTTCATTAAATATACTAGACATAATACAAAATATCGGTAATATAAACTTTTGATACACAGAATCACAATAAATTGTGAGAATGTATGCGCCTGTTTCCAAAATTGCCTGAAGGGCCTAGATACGATAGATTATACAAGCAAGCGTGTGCATCCTCTCACATAAACACAAAAAAAAAAAACACAAACATTATTGTCACCAAAATAAAAAAAATAAACGTTACATTACATAACACCGACAACAACAGGTAACAGATCCACCAGGTAACGAATAATTCGACAGTTGGCTACTACTGTACGCTTTGCGTGTGAAATTTCACGAACGACAAATCTTACTCTTATTTACTCGAGCTTAATTTATGACAGTTACTTAAACCAAAACTACGTTTACTAACTCTTCATTTGATTCAACGTAAATGCACAACTATTTACAAAGCGTTACTTGATTAATTTTACTCATTCAAACTTAAAATTCGGTATATTTATTTAATCGGCTTCTTCTTATTAAGGATATTTACAAAGTTCTTGCCGAATATTATGGATACACCTTAAATAAAAGCTTTATTTACTTACAGCGATAATTGTTTATTATGCGCTTAGCCATTTACATGAACCCGTCAAATAACGCTAGAACTACTTACTTCACTTTTGATCCGTACACCAAGTGCGAAACAACTCCAAAGAAGTTGGAGTGAGCACCATTCGACACTGAACCCAAATTCCATGGACGAGAATATGTCCTTATAACACACCGATACGATAAATACTCCAGGACGCGAGAAGACAAAAAACTATCCCCCAATTAAGGGTAACGAGACAAACTCTACGATAGCTTTATTTAATCTCCAAGTAGGGCGTAAATACTTCACTACCTCCACACACCAACCTTCGTGTACGCGACGAAGTGAAAAAGGGCCATGACACTTACGGCGTCATTCCAAAACTGAGGACATACGTTCAAAAATTCTTCAGTTACGGCATGTTTGATTTTAAAAACGACAACCAATCATACTCTCATTACATTCAAATTATAAAACTCGGTAGAAACGATACCCACTTTCCCGTAAATATTCTCGCTTTCACACAAGAAACTGCAAGGGAAACTTTTCCAAGTAAGAAACGCTTACCTACTCTACAGTACATGTGCACTTAAAGTTTAATGAGTTGATATTGTAATCCAGCTAAACATTGCCTTCTCCTATAATGATTTTTAATTGAAAGTGAATCGGTAAACTGTACTGCAATAGAATCTTGGCTCCGTACCTCAAATGGAAGTTAAGAGAAACATAATACGAAAAACAACTTGCACTTTTATTTCTCAATAACAACTGTGTTTTTAAACATATTTTAAACCTCGGGAAAATTTATATAATTTCAACCCTAACGTAATTAGTACCAACAAAAAATTCACTTTAAACTAAATACGACAAAAATCTAATCCGAAACATAATATAAAGCAAAAGATATATCAATTTGATTTTAAAAGAACGTACATTTACTCCTTCAACCCACGAGAATTTAGTAACTACAAAAAGAAACGTGAAAAAGTAATACGTAAAAAAATTCAGTCCGTTCACATACACATTACAAAAACTCTTAATACTGACAAAGAGGCCCTAAATAGGGGAGAAAATACCGTAAAGAGGATAAAAATTCCATCAAGGGTAAAAAATTGCCCCCAAAAAGAATCCACACCCCAACTCTTGCCCCACACTCCTTACCCCACCGCCCCGAGGCCAGCCTCACCCCCACTCCTTACACCCACCCAGTCACGTGACCACCACGCACCCTTAAACCCCATTCACAAAAATCACAAATAAATATTTCGTCGTCCTCAGCATTTGGGCATGCTTCATGCGCCCAACCGTTACAGTCACCACACTGAACCATACAAAAGAAGCTGTACTGTGGGTCTGTAGATCTGGAGAAATATACGACCTAGTGAATACGGAGAAGCTATGGGAAATATTAAATGAATATGGCGTAAGTAAAGATCTAATGAACGGAATAAGATGAGCACACAACAGTAGTCGGGCGTATTTTAGGGTAAGAGGAGGTCTGAGTGAACACTTTAATATTGAGCAAGGAATGAGAAAATAGTTGTTCAAGGTATACATGAATAAACGTGTTAGGCAAGCATCTTCCGATACAAATGGTGTAATGGTTGGTGACGTAAACTTAGCGAGTTCTGGTGTATGCAGACGACACAGTTTTATTAAGCGAAAATATGGATGAGCTACAAACAGCTCTGAGGAAGTTTGATATAGTCTGTTAGAACATCGACTTAGAGGTAACCGCTAATATAACAAAGATTGTAGTGCTCAATCGGGAAGGTGGAAAGAAGAGTAGAGTATTTACCCTGCATGATAAAATTGTGAAACAAGTTGACGAGTTGATATATCTGGGTAGAATGTTCATTGCATGTGGTATAATAGATGGAGAGATTGGGCGACGGATTAATGCTGGAAAGAAAGTAATTGGAAGTATATGGACGATAACGAAAAGCGAAAACCTGAGCGTTGCTGAGAAACGAGCGATGTACAGGGTGAGTCAGTTTTTTGTAGGCAAACTTTAACAGGAGATAGAACACATGTTTCTAAAAAGAAAAGTTCCTATAAACATATGTCGTAGAAGGCTTCGTTTCCGAGATACAGGGTGTTGAATATAATTTTTTTTTCTCAAATTTTCATTATAACTCATAAACGAATACTTAGATTTTTTTCATGTTGGGGGGATAATGTCTATTAATTAAGGGACATAAAACAAGCGATAATAATGTTCACAAACTTGCACAGTGGCGGAGTGGAGGGGTGCTCAACCACTTTCATAAACAGAACTTCTACGCCAATGACTATTTTTTAAAAAAACTGTTATTTTCATTATCTACATACAGTTTAACAAAAATAATGTACCTTCTTCTGTTTCGAAATTCCTGTGTGTTTCCGAGTTATTTTGATTTTTAGTGTTTGATGTGGCACTAAGCTAAGTAATGTGCTTTATGTGAATAATTGAATATAAAATTTTTAATAAAAAAGATATAATAAAACATTTAGAGCCATTTTAGTACCTAACGATCGTTTCTTTAAAATTTCAAATACATTTTCATTTATAAATTGGTAGTTTGTCGGTTTTTTTTTAGTATCCATTGTTATTATCCTCGTATAAAAAGAAATGCATAATTATTATTGTTATGCGGTCAATACTTTCTGTATAATTATGTATGTATCAATTTCGCCATAAACATGTATGCAGTTTTTAAGTGAGATTATAATAAGTTATAGACCGCTGCTCACTTGCTCTTATTAAAGAGCCGCCACTGTATCAAGCCATACTCAAATACAAGACTTTTGTAAATTGAAATCTGTTTAGTACACTAATTTTAACAATCCTTATTTATTATTGTAACAATACTTAATTAATAATTGTTAAGTTAATAAGAATTCTTAGCAATAACGATTTATAAATAAATAACAATAACACTAGTATAATAAAATTAGACACTTTGTTCAAAATGTAAACCGTTCTTTTCAATACACATTTCACAGCGACGTACAATAGAACGTCTTAAGTTAACTAAATGATGCACCCTTATTTCATTGCAACAAAATATGATACTCCTTGGAAAACAAGTAAGTATTAAATTTTATATTTTGAAACGACAGTTTGACTTTTTACAAAAACTTGCTTCATCTTGAATAATTTCACTGTTATTAATTGTTGTTTTCAAGTTCAAAAAGTTATTTCATTTGATTTGCCAGCTTTTAAGTAGTGTAACATGCCGTTTAGGTTTACAAATAGCGAACAAGCCGACATTCATTTTATTTATGGGTTCGCAAATAGGAATTCAAGGTACGCAACTAGGGAGTATCGGAGAAGATTTCCAAATAGACGACAACCTCATAATTCCGTTTTTGTGAGTATCCATCGTCGATTTGTTAACCAGGGTTTGAAAAATGTACATGGGGGCCGACAGAACAACCGTGGACGAGATAGAATTGGAGAGGGTATATTGCGTGAATTTAATAGGAACCCCACGACAAGTACTCGACGTACTGCTGTTGCTATTGGTATTTCCAAAAGTAAAGTTTCCCGGGTTTTAAAACGGATCACAGACGCCCATATCATTTTCAACCTGTTCATGGTTTATGTCCAGGTGACGCCGAACGAAGACTTAATTATTGTAGGTGGGTTCTTAACTCCATTCAAAATAATAGAGATTTCTTATCTAACATACTGTGGACTGATGAATCCTGTTTTACTCGTCGTGGTATCGTAAACTTTCACAATCTGCATATATGGGCACATGAAAACCCACATGCCATTCGACCAAGAAGTTTTCAACATGAATTTAGTACAAATGTCTGGATTGGAATTTACGGCAACCACGTGTTTGGACTTTATTTCTTACCACAACGTGTAAATTCAGAAAATTTCCTACAATTTTTAGAAGAACATCTTAATATGTGGGAAGACATTCCTTTGAATTTAAAAGGACATTCTTGGTTTCAGCTTGATGGATGTCCGGCCCATTATGGCAGAAATGTAAGAAATTGGCTAAACAACCCGGGGAGGTGGATAGGTCGGTGAAGTCCAGTGGCGTGGCCTCCTAGATCCCCCGATTTAACGCCACTTGACTTTTTTGTAAGGGGATTCATGAAGGAAAAAGTGTATACCACTCCGGTTAATACACTTGAAGAACTTCACAATCGCATCAGAGATGCTTCCAATGAAATAAGGGTGCACATTTAATTAACTTAAGACGTTCTATTGTACGTCGCTGTGAAATGTGTATTGAAAAGAACGGTTTACATTTTGAACAAAGTGTCTAATTTTATTTTACTAGTGTTATTGTTATTTATTTATAAATCGTTATTGCTAAGAATTCTTATTAATTTCACAATTATTAATTAAGTATTGTTACAATAATAAATAAGGATTGTTAAAATTAGTGTACTAAACAGATTTCAATTTACAAAAGTCTTGTATTTGAGTATGGATTGATACAGTGGCGGCTCTTTAATAAGAGCAAGTGAGCAGCGGTCTATAACTTATTAGAATCTCACTTAAAAACTACATACATGTTTATGCGAAATTGATACGTACATAATTATACAGAAAGTATTGACCGCATAACAATAATAATTATGCATTTCTTTTTATACGAGGATAATAACAATGGATACTAAAAAAAACCGATAACCTACCTATTTATAAATGAAAATGTATTCGAAATTTTAAAGAAACGATCGTTAGGTACTAAAATGGCTCTAAATGTTTTATTATATCTTTTTTATTAAAAACTTTATATTCAATTATTCACATAAAGCACATTACTTAACTTAGTACCACATCAAACACTAAAAATCAAAATAACTCGGAAACGCACAGGAATTTCGAAACAGAAGAAGGTACATTATTTTTGTTAAACTGTATGTAGATAATGAAAATAACAGTTTTTTTTTTAAATAGTCATTGGCTTAGAAGTTCTGTTTATGAAAGGGGTTGAGCACCCCCTCCACTCCACCACTGTGCAAGTTTGTGAACATTATTATCGCTTGTTTTATGCCCCTGAATTAATAGACATTATCCCCCCAACATGAAAAAAATCTAAGCATTCGTTTATGAGTTATAATGAAAATTTGAGAAAAAAAAATTATATTCAACACCCTGCATCTCGGAAACGAAGCCTTCTACGACATATGTTTATAGGAACTTCTCTTTTTAGAAACATGTGTTCTATCTCCTGTTAAAGTTTGTCTACAAAAAACTGACTCACCCTGTATAATGGCGCGTTTGTCCCGTCAGTACTGTATGGAAGTGAGACATGGGTATGTCAAAAAGGCTAAAGGAAAAATAAATACCGCAGGCACGAGATTTCTGAGAAGCGCGTGCGGTAAAATAGAAAGGGATAAGGTGAAGAATGAGTGTATAATGAAGGAGTACGGCAATGAAAAAACGATGACTGATAGGTAAGTAGTACACTAAGTTGGTTTGGCCACATGGAAAGAATGAACAACACATGATTAACAAAGCAGATACATGTGTTTGAAGTTAGAGGTAATGCCGTGCCTGGTAGGATGCGTAAAACTTGACTGAATGCAATAGAGTGTATGATAAAACAAAGGCAGATAAGGAATTTTAAAAATAAAAGGGCATGTCAGAGACAATGTATGAATCTGGCGGAAGCTAGCGAGGTATGCGACGATAGGAAAAGATAAAGAAAGATTGCAAATAAAAAATAAATAAGAGACAGGGATAGTTTTGCTTACCCCGCAAGGGAATGGCGTGACTGGTATATTATGTTATGTTTTATTGAGAAAATGTTCAAAAACATTTTCTCGGCGTGAAAGAACAAAACATTATGGATTTGTCATGCTCATCACCGTTTATGACCAGTAATATCCAAAATCTTTGATTTTACACTGATTTCATTGGGATAACAGTTTCCTCATAGGATAATATCAAAATTTTCAGTGTTAGTTATCGTTCGGTGTCTGCAATGTACAAAAACTTGTTATGAGTTATTTTCATTTTAAGTTATTGTGTACGTCTTAATTTATTGTCAGTACCACATCCATATATATGTTGATACCGACTTTTCTTCTTATTGTTGTGTCAGGAACTCACTCTCAAAGGTTTCCCCACATATTTACTCCGGTATCAATTTCATAATAAAAGCAAAATTAAAGACATACTGAATCAAAACCTTAACTAAACTTACTTTCACGAATTTAATGTTTCAGTCTCAATAACAACATTAATCACATTAGTAGTTAAACCATAAACTTTATATAACTAAAGGAATTCTTGAAGGTCATGTTTATCATTATTAATAAGAGATGACTTTACATCGTGTGAAGATATGCAAGGTATATTTGAGAAAGAAATTACTCATTCGGTTAATTATAAACTACAATCTTTAAATAAGCCTTAAGTAAAGATCGATCAGAAAGCATTGAGTTGTAAGACGCGAATAACGTCCTAGAAACCATAACCTTACTTGCTACCAGATTGCCTTCACCAATAATTTAGAACATTAAATGTTAAACACCTTTTTTTTTTAAATGTGTTAACAACTGCACTAAGTAATAGTGATACGAACAAATCGTTTTCAAAATTTAGAATTTCAAAAATTACCTATTGAAACACTACATTTACCAATTTTAAGAGTGTTCATTAAACGTTGTACCTATAATATTCAATCATTACCATAAGCATGTTTTACTTGGCAAAATACGTAATGAATAATTTACATTTATAAAAAAAAATTCTCACAAGTATAATTGAATTAAAATTTTTCAAGTAAAGGAATAAAAACAAAACTTAAAATATTTTGTATTTAAATACAAAGGTATATGCCTAATTGATATTAATCAAACATAATTCTCATCACCAATGGGACTAAGCAGAAGTATTAATAAGCCCAAGTTGTATTCTTAGAGACAGCATATTTTATGACCTTATGGATATTAGTTTTTAATGATACTTAATTTTTAATTACTGGTGAACGGTCTTATATTTCAAAATTTTGATGGTAACAGATTATTACAAATGTGGTTTACATAAAGTCACTTTTGTTTAAATTATTGGAAATGAAATAAGTATTTCCATAATGATAATTTTTGTACTTCAAAAACAATAGGATTATGTAATTAATCTAATGATTTAAATTTTAATTCTCAAGAAAAATTATATTGTAGGTAAATGAGAAATATAGAATAAATCAGTAAATATGGTAAACAGGTAGATATTGGAGGTCAAATGTTCTAAGTATTATATTATGTCTATTTGTAAAGATTAGTGTTAACATTTTTGCCAAAGATGTAAGAGATCACTCATAACTTTATTAGAGTGCATAACCTGTATGATATAATGATTACTAAAGTAATACTTGTGTTAACTGCCATTATTTGCGTAGGAAATACTCAAAATCGAAACCAAAAGAATCACCCTGATGTTGGATTAAATCCGGTAAGTTTATAATTTGTTAAACAACTATCCTGATATAATCTTTTTTTCGGAAACTATAATCACAATTATTATAAGTTTTTGTTATGAACGAATAAGTTCAAAGGTAAATATGTAATTAAAAATTATTATTAATTTTATTAAATACATAAATAAAAGTTTACCTCGTAGATTCGAACCTACGACCTGTACTTTTAGAGTACGCGCTACAACTGTGCACCAAGGTTCAAGCCCCAATCGATGCAAATTTTGTCTTTATGTATGAGAACTGATGTAAATTCTAAATATAATGAGATTTAGAATTTACATTAGTTCTATATACATAAAGACAAAATTTGCATCGATTGGCTTGAACTGGTGCATAGCAGTACTCTAGCAAAGTACAGGTCAGGTTCAATCTACTGAGGTAAACTTTTATTTATGTATTTAATAAAATTAAGAATAATTTATAATCACAAGTTTACTAATTGAAGTTTGTTGTTCAAATAAGTTAATTATTTATTTTCCAATAGATTTAAGATTAACTAATCATTATCCAGTATTAATACGGCTGCTTTACTCATGTCATTATACGGAGTGGCCCACCATAGACGACACGTTTCTCCACGAAAAATGATTGAATGTTTTTAAAAGATATTTTGTAGGAGTGACGGGATCGTTTAAAGTACAATTTTAAAATATTGCAAATTGTATAGGGTTCATAAAAAAAGAGCCTTATCAAAGTTATATTTTTTTAAATGAAACACCCTGTATTTTATGTCATTTATGCGATGTACAGGACAAATAAAAGTGAACGAACGGTGAACGGTACTTAACAACGGTATGTTCGGGATCTATCCCCTTATACCTTCGTCTAATTGTTTGTTTTACGATTATATGTGGACAGCTCCGGGTCATGTTTCCCTTCATGTTGAGGTGTTTTAGTTGTTTTTTTCGGCGCGTAGGGCCTTTGCGATTCTCATCGCCAACGCGAAGTCTTCGTCTTCGTCGGAGTCTGTTGGTTTCGTTTTGTTTGCAGTTATTTGTGGGTAGGTTGTGCCATCAACTTTTCGCGTTGGTGGTCTGATGTCTGTTTTCGTTGTTTCCGTACTTTTTTGGTATTTAGGATGTGCGGGGCAACCTATGTAATTTGCCGTGTGTGCACCGTTGCAGTTACAGCAGGTTGGTGATCCGTTGTCTCGAGTGAGGGTTCAGTCGCGTGTATGGTGTGGTTTCGCGCACTTAACGCACCGCGGGGTTGCATGGCAGCCGCTGGTGAAGTGACCATACCGTTGGCAATTATTACATTTCCCCGTGCCATTTTTCTTATGAAGTGATTCGATTTTCACCCCCAGGTAGCCGATTGTCGTCATGTTGTAAATTTCGCTGGCTGTTTCAGTCCGCTCCAGGTACACTAGGAGCATGAAGGTTTTCCTACGTTCCGGGCCTGCGTGCATCCTTGTGATTTTTTGAATCACGTATCCCATGTCTTGTAGATCATTTTGTATTGTTTATGCCGTGAGGTCGTCTTTCGGTATCCCCTTAATAACTCCTTTTAGGGGTTTGGCAGCTTCTAGCATGTATGTGTTGAATTGGAGGTTTTCCTCGTCGAAATCTATTGTTGCGGCTCTGTATTCTTCTGCTGAATTAAGCAGGACCTTTACGCCGCTTATCGTGGTGCCCGTTGCTTTTGGGCGTATTCCCAAGCCAGCTAGGGTAGTCATCGCCTCGGAGTAATCTTCTTTTCTATGTAGTATCAGAGGAGGAATCCTCTCTTTTTTGGTTTGCGCATCCGGATTGCTAACTACCGCTTCCACCCTTTGACGCTTGACGCCACCTTTTTTCGTTACGGGCGTGAAGTCCCCGTCGTCTTCGGTTTCTACGGTTCCGGCTTCTTGTTCGGAAGGTGTCGTATGTGTATCCATAGTTTCTTCATTTGTTGCCTGTTTGTTTGTTTTCGTACTCCGCTTCTTTTTCTTCTTTCTCGGCGGGGGATTTTCGTTGACGTGGGTACCTGCGGGTTTCGCCGCGTCGAGTGTCGTTCCAGTAGGGGCTTCTTGGACTGCCCTCTGCTGGAGTTGACTCATTACGTTTTCAATGGTCCTTTCCATTTCTTTGATTCTTCTCTCGAGTTGGTTTATGTCGAGTTCTTGGGATCGGATTTTAATCTTCAGCACGGCGTTTTCATTCTTGACCGCGTCGAACATCACATGTCGGACGGACTTGTCAAAGTCGTAGTCGGACTCGTCGTCGCTCATCTTGGAATATCGGATATGCGCAGTGAAAACTGCACAGATCCAGCTATTCTGATACGCAGAAGGTTCTTTTTTTGTGATTTGCTCCGAGGAGCAAAATCAACGAATTTTCTAACTAGCTCTTAACACAATTGTACAGATCAAGCGCTAGGTACTATCGCGTCGCGCTAATAAAGGTGATGTACTGTTATGGTTCTTATACCTAACGTCAACAGGTTTTCAGATATTTTTAAATTTATAAAACTGCAATAGAAAGTTTAAAAGGAAGATATATTTCTTATACCCTTGTTTCACAATATTATTAAGTGAAGAATAAAGACAAAGAGTTAGTTTTTAATTTAATATACACTGTAAAAACAAACAAAAATTATCTACGTCAAACAGACGTTTAAAACTTTATGTTTGACAGAGGTTAATAGACATCTAGATGCTACCTTAAAAAACTCAAGAAATGAAATAATTTCATTTATAATTTTTTTAGGATAACTGTACGTTCATAACCAAAACAGGCAACATTGTAAAAACGAAATAACAATCTATGTGAGAATGACGTTTAAAACTTCATGTCAGATAGAGATTATTATATACACCTTAACTTAAAAGAAACTCCATAGCCGCCCACTTGTGCAGCGTGATCCAGATTGATTATGGGGTTTGTAATTCCGCTATGGTCATATTGTTATCAAAGATGTATTCTAATATGGAAAGTGTAAAATGTCTATCAAAGCTTTCATCCGCTGGGGTCATTCATGAGCGTGCGTAAATACGTATGTACAAAATGTCATAATTTGCTTCCTTCTGTTCTTGTCGTTTTATTTGTCTTTTTATTATTCCTGTAATTTACGTAAAATCTGTCTTTTTCAAGACAAAAACTGCACATACTTGATTGATTTATCTGGTATGTAAATAAATACAGAACTCTGTTTAGACTAAAAATAAAATAATGGTGGTGTCTGGAAATATTCACTAGTTTTTTTGCTTCGAGGAATTCCAACAACGATTCGTCATCATTGACGTTACCTACGAAACATTCACACAGCATAGTCGTAGAATAGTTCAAAGTTTCCTGACACCGGCACCGTATCCAAAGGTAAATCTCCTGGCAGAAGACCTGTACTTGATGAAGAAAGCTTAGACGATATTCGGGGGCCTTTGGAAGCTAGTTCCAATAAATCTTTAAGACGATTGTTTGCTCAAAGTGGTAATTGAGCAAAATTTGTGTTTCTTACTAAGTGTTGATTATTTATTAATTGTAATTGTAGGGGTTTCGTATGGGACATGTCAGAGGGCTTGTAAAAAACCGAAAATGCACCCGTACAAAATGTCTGTATTACAAGAATTGCTGCCAACTGATTTTGAAAGGATGTTTTGGACATAACATTTTTCAGTGACGAGGTATGGTTTAATCTAAGCGGCTATATAAATTCCCACAATTACTGAACCTGTCAACTGAAAATCCTCATGTATTTATTGAAATTCCGTTACATCCAGTTAAAACTGGAGTTTGGATTGCCATGTCGGGAAGGCGAATAATTGGACCAACTGTTTTTAATGAAAATATAAATGCCGAAAAATGTCAACAATTAATTTTAAAACCTTTTATTGAACAACTGCACGACGAAGAGCTTCAAAATGGGTATTTCCAGCAAGATTACGCCCACACGGTCCGTACAACGTTGGCATATTTATCACGATTTTTAGGTGATAGAATAAGAGCAAAAATCGGTGGGCTCCACGATCTCCCTGCTTAACTCCACGCGACTGTTTTCTCTTTGGTTATCTTAAAAATGTGAATGCAAATCGTTTGCATACGGTTGAGGAGTTACAGAATGTCATTGTGGACATTCCCACAACAGTTAGGTAACCGTCTTCGAGAATATTAAACGTAGAGTAATTTATGCTTAGAAAATAATGGACAGGTTCAGCACCTATTAAAAGCTTTCGGAGACTATAATCTGTCTCTGTCATAAGTTAAATTAAAACTAAACTGAAATAACAACATTCCATGTACTTATCGACATCTTTAATAATAATATTATGATGGAGGTAGTTCAACAATCAATAAATACAGACTATTACGTCATTTAAAATATTGCTGTATTTATTGTTGATATATCATATACTTTCGAAATTCCCGCCTAATCAGTAATACCAGTATGTACACCACTGGAAATAGTTGGAATCACTAAATGAGATAAGTAGAGAATAGCTTTTTGAACTAAGCAGACCACTTCAATCAGTCTGGATCACCCTGTACAAGACATCAGTAATACAATTTAACCATTTGCATTCAAGTAGGACAAAATTTCAAAAATACTCTTCTTGTGGAATTTATCCATAAACAAAACTCCACTCGTGGATAAAAATCCATGTCAAAGAGGGCTTGATGTAATTGGATATGGTATGGGTGAAACTTGTGTTTCTCCAGTTGTAACGTCGTATCAACCTCACAATTTTCCTTAATTACTGTTCTAAAGAATTATCTTTGGATTGAAAATTTTGGATTGTTATTTAAGGCTTTACTTGCTTATTTCACTAACATAATTTTCTAAATTTTTCTGTATATCCTGCATTTACCATTTACTTTACAGAAGCTCAAATAAACATGCTATCGCCATCTATATGACTTCTACGGTTTCCTTGTTAGTTAAAATTGATTACTTAAAAATATCTGTTACTTGCGCTGAATTACCGATAGAAGGCGATACCGTCAAATAAATACATTTTATTTTACAATGTATATAAAATTTGATTTTGGTAACAATGATGCTTGATAAGAAAAATTGCGTTTAACAACCGGTCTTTCTGAGGTGTGCTTTTCGAGCGGCCATTTTATGTGAAGTACAAGCATTTTAAGAAAACTTTTTCTGGTTCTTCGATGCTATCATCATTTCTATAAATGAATTTTCGAATATAATATATTTTTTTACCTTATAAAGCAATTATTTGGTGCAGATGTATTAAACGCTATGGCGGATATATAAAAATGTTGCTTTCACATTTCTTTTAGTGTTGAGATACGATAAGCCACTGTACCGCTCTTCGCAACAATTAAAATTTAACCAGATTGTGTTAATCCATCACGTGGAGCTCGACCGCAATTTATAGATATAACGCAAGGTTATACGATTAAAACTACGATCACTCACTTAATCTTATTTGTAGCTCCATCGAGTGTATCCTTCAATTCGCACTTCGAGCGGACTACTTGTACATAGCTTGCAGCTTTACTTCAACTACTTTTGTGCTATTAATGTTTCGTGTATCTGGAAGTAACTGTATGCTGTGTCGACGTTAAAGATTTAATCTGTCTGCTTGGTTTAAGATACTAGAGTTTCTGGCTGCAGGTTCGCTACTGACTACTTCAAACTTTCGCCTCCGCACTAACCAGGGTGTGAAGTATAACTAACTCGTCAACACGAGGTTAGAATTTTCCATTTTCGCATAAAGTTTACCGTTGAGTTTGCGTTGTTATATTTCGAAGCTGCCTTTAGAAGTCATCCAACCGTTCTATGAGATGACAAAAGTGCGTTTACATTATTAAGATTACTACAATTTCTAATTAATTATTTACCTTGTAGATGACGCTGTCTTCTACAGTTTCTCTGAAAATCACGTTCCGATTTAGTAAGTTTTATCCCATTTATAAACATGTTACTACTTAATCACCAATATATGTGATAAAACCGTTAGCTAGAATACTGTGGGAGTAAAACAACTTAATTTAGGGTATTTATAACGGTGCTGTCTTTACCGTCCATTTTGCAATCTTAGGGAAGGTTATCTAAAACGCTACTGTTGCGCAGCTGCATGAACGAAACGAATGTTATACCGGTTGTACCTTTATCCTATTAATGTTATTACGCCACAAGTTTAACGCGGAGTTTTATGCTCTTTTAAATTTTATCTTCTGGATTTAAGTACAAAAGTTATTGTGGATAAGAGTGTTTGGTTTATAGGCACTCTAACTTTAATTATGTGACATTTATATGCAAATTCATAATACGTAATTGTGTGAACTGAACAAGCTTCTCCAATATTACCTGCAATTGATTTGGGTGAAATTTTTGTGATTGTTTTGTAAAACAAAAGCAAGTATGATTTGGAACATTTTTAAATTATGATTTTACTGCTTATTTGGGAAAATACCAATTTCAATGAACTAGAGGTGGTTATTAAACCATGTTAAAAATTAATGAATTTTACATTTTTATATTTGTTAATATACTGTGACTTGCCCGCGTCCCTATAGTGTTTGATTTTTTTGGTTATGTACGAAATCTTTTTTGAAACTTTCAAATAAACTGCCGTTACTGGGAGAATTGCGGTTTATTTTCTTATGCTTTTCTTTGCTTCTTCTCCTGTTTCAAGCTTTAGAGGGCGTCACATACCAAATATTAATTTACCTTTTTCTTTAAAGCTTGTGGCGCCCTTTTATGGTCCGCTACCCTTACCATTATGACTACAAATTGTATTTCTGCTTTCTAACTAACCTAACCATATATTTATTGTTTATCCAAGCGTCAAAACTAGCCACGCTATCCAAGTACTCTGTGGTCACTTGACCGTTTCACAAATCTTAGCCGCGAGAAGGAAAGGAAAGGTCACTTATTTCATTCCCTCCCAAGGGAGAGGACGGGCTGTTTGAGCTTTCCAAGCTCCTGCAGCCACAATCATGGATTCCCAGCATACATACATTCATCAGGTACATATGCATGGTATGATTCAGGATGGGTGTGGTTAGGATAGGATCGGAAGGAAACGGAGTTAGGGTTCTGAGGGGGAAAATACTACCCCAGAATTCGCCTAAGTAGCCGCATATGGTGTGCGTATACGCAGTGACCATGCCGGTACATGTGTATCAGGAACTCCATGAAGGAACCTCATACGAGGTAGACGCTAACAGGAACCGAACCCATAACCTCCCAACTGCTAAGCAGATCGTGTCACTACTACTTTACCAGCTCGCTAATAGAACAAAAATTTCAATTATAGGACAAAAGTAGTAATTTAAACTAAGCAGTATACAATATTGTATCCAAAATTAACAAAGTTTGAATTTTACAAATCACTTACTAATAACAGTAATAACAAGAACTAGCTGCTATACACAAAAGAAATAATAAAGGTTAAGTGTTAATTACTTTCATTTAATAATTGATGTAGGTGACAGTTAAATAAATCTATGTACATGTGCATACTGCTTGTTATAAATTTATAATAGGGAACTTATACAGAACATTTGTACGTGGTTTAGTATAATAAAAACAAGCGTATGTAATATTTAGGGAACGAGAAACGTAATGAAGATAGTAAGTTAGGGGTACCAAGTTTGTTATTCAATAAGTTATGAGGAAATATCAGACATGTTATATATGTCGGTAATGACAATGCTGTAGCATGAGGTTTGCATCTCCACTAGAAGTAAGTCACGGTCGGAGCATAGTAATTAACCCTCGTATATATACACTCTCCGACAAAAAATTCCGCAAAAAGATAATTTAAGTTAATTTTGGTCGCCCATAAATCTTTTAACTGTTTTAGGATTTTGGTAAAATGTTTAGCATTCGTCTCGTAGCGTTATCCTGAATTTCAGTGACTAAAGAAAATGATGGCTTGATCATTATTCAGGAAGAAACAATAGTCACTTTTTTACCCTTAATACTTAACGCCCTGTGAAAAAGTGAGTGGTAAAATTCAGTTTCATTATGTGTCGGTTTGAAGTGTAACCTTTCCTTAACAAAATGTGTTTTCACTCACGTCAATATCTGCTTCTTAAGAGGAGCAATTTAAAACATTACGTTATCTTATCGAGTAGCCTAAGCAAAACATTCAATTTATTTATCTATAAGACTTACATAGTCGCGTAGTAACGAGCATTGTTAAGCGAAGCGTCACTATACAGTCATTGCAGAATACATTCTTTGAAGGTTTTTCGTTTTAAAAAATGACACCATAAGAGGTTGCACGTGCTGTTGCATTAAATAACGATGGCCGCAATATACAGTGCATCGCAGAATTCTAGAACAACGTATAAAGTACTGTACAAGACGCTACCAGTCGGTTTTATTACCGTTATTAGCCGTAGTGTATCCAGCGTAGGGTACAAGAAGGAGGATTGATGTCATTAAAACCAGTGGCATGCTCTCTTTTATTTACACCTCACCGTACAGGGCGATTAAATTTTACTTATGCAGACAGGAACTGGAGAGCAGAAGAGCGGATGCGCGTATTATTCATGGACGAATCGCGTTGTCGCCTAAGTTCACCTATGGATGTGAACTTATATGAAGGAGAGCATCTGAACGATTCGCCAAATGTTGCATATCTCATAGAACGCCTTTTGGAGGGGGTACTGTCATAGTGTGGACTGGGGTATTATGCCAGAATGGACCTAGTGATGATAGAGAATTGTTGTTTTTTTTAAGTAGTTCATTTGATTACGGATTATTTGCTTACTTATATGTATATTTTTTCTGCAAGCAGTTTATAGGCCTTCTCTTTCTTCAACCCTGGGTCTTTTTGCTTTTGAGTACTTTAGTGTTGGAATTGTTTATGGTTTCAATTATATGTGGTATAAAAAAAATAAAAAGTTTTTTTAATTATTTTATTATAATTAATTTGCTTAATTAGCTCTTAATGTATGTGCCGGTGTGGTGTAGCGGTGTTTCGTGTTTGGGCCATTTTCGTGAGCGGTGGTCATCATCATTTTAGCAGGGGCAGGGTTAAGCGTAGTAGGTAAGCATTGTCTAGGATTCGGTTGAAGTCTGCTGGTAAATTGTCTAGTAGTTGTGTGAGTAGTGTAGGTACATGGTTAAATTTTCTTTTAGGTTTTTGAGGTTGTTGGTGTAGGAGGATTTATTTAAGTATGTTTTTCGTAGCGGTAGTGTCGCCGTGTACTTTGCGGTTTATGTATTTTGTTTCTATTATTTTAAGTCTTGCTGTGATGTGTTGTATGATTGCTGTTTCTATTGTCATGATGTTGGGATGTCTATAGTGCAGTCTGCGAATGTTTCGTATTATGTTCCGTGCACAATCAGCGATGGACTTTAGGTTATTGGTTTGAGGGTGGCGTATAATGGCGCACGGTAATCTATTATTGGTCTTATATATGCATGTTGTAAGGTTTTGGGACGGCAGCCTCCGTGTTGTCCATGCGGTGCTTACAACAGGTTTGCTCGGTTGCGAACCCTGTTTACAGTCTTTTTGAGGTCTTGATTCCAATTTAATGTTTTATAGAGGGTAATTCCTAGGTATACTATGGTTTCTTGGAGTTTTAGTTGTACGTCTCTTATTTGTAGGTTAGTGTTATCTGTGAACTGTCGCGGTTATCTTGTAAGGTTGGGATGTCGAAACAGTATTGTTTGAGTTCTGTTGTGGTTGATGGTGACTCTCCTCTGGTTGGCCCAGTCTGAAAATTGTTGTGTTTGTTGTGAAATTCCGGCTGGTCGCCCATATCGCGGTGTCGTCTGCATATTGGGTTATTGTAACGTCTTGGTTTATAGGTGGTGGAATGTCGTGTACGTAGATTAGGTAGAGCAGTGGGGCTAAGGCTAAACCTTGTGGTACGCCTGCTGTTGCTGTGAACGGCTGGGATGTGGTTGTACCTATCCTGACCTTCACCGACCTGCCAGATACGTCTGAAAGGAGTTGTACTATCTGAATTGGAATGTTGAGTGCTAGGGTTTTGTGAATTAGTCCGCCGTGTCAGACGTTATCGAATGCATGTTTGATATCGAGTAATTCTGCCGTACAGCAGTTTTGGTGCTTAAGGGATTTAGAGACATCGCTGTATAGTATGAATAGTGGATCGTGGCATAAGCCGTTGGTCGTATACTTAGCTCGGAGACAGGGATAGCTCCAATGTATACTTAGCTCCTATGTAGGTAAATCCCCGATGCAGAGTTGGCTCCGAGGTAGGGATAGCTCCGATATATTTTAGCTCCGAGATAGGCGATTCTCCGCTGCATTGTTAGCTCCGATGTAGGGGGAGCTCCGATGTATACCTAGCTCCGAGGTAGAGATAGCTCCGATGTATATTTAGCGCCGAGGTAGGCGAAGCCACGATGTCTTTTTCATCTGCGGTATTGCACAAACCACCCTAACTCCGATGGACCGTCGATAGCGCCCGCCTTTGTTCGTTCGGTCGGCCGGCGAGCCTCTTCTAACGTACTCTCTACAATCACGATCCGTTTATGTTACTCCTTACAACTTCAAATATGCAGGGTGCATGGTCGGTCTGCTGAGCGGCGACTGCTCCGTTACTCGACGTGCGATAGCGTACCGCGGCGATGTGATGTCCATCTCATCGACGGGTGCATCGGTCGGTGTTTCAGGTTCGCTCGATGTCGCGCGTATATTTGCGACGTGGCTTCGTAGAGATCCGAAGGTTTGGACCCTGTGCCCGCGTTTGCGACGGTGTTATCGCGTTCTCTTCGCGTCCATCGGTCTCTGCTGCTTTTTTTGCGATATCAAGTGCGTGACGAGAGTGTTTGCAACGAATAGTGGGGAGGTTCTTGTATTGAAAAAAGTCAGCCTTTCGTAAGCTTCTCTACGTGCAGCCCTAACCCGTGATTGTGCCTTTGTCGCTCACTGCAACTACAACCAATATAGGGTGACATCGTCGGTCTGCTGAGCGGCGCCCGCTCCGTTACCCGACGTGCGATAACGTGCAGCGTCGCTGTGACGTCCGTCTCCCCGGCCGGTGCGTCGGTCGGTGCTCGAGCTCCGCATTCGATGACGCGCTCGCGTCTTTTTGATTTGGCTCCATAGTAGAGATCTAAAGGTGTAGACACTGTACCTGTTGCTTTTTGCGAGAGCATGGCGAGCCGACAGTTTACATGGTGAGCGAGAGAGCGAGGCTCTAGTGGAAGTCGTATGCCTATCTACGGCGGCCCTTCCCTCCGCTTGCCTTTACGTGCGACTCTGACCAGGACCGCTGTGTTTTAGACATTCACGGCGCAGGCCATTATCGCGACGGGAATCCCTCACATTTGGTCGCGCGACAGTAATGTAACCTACCCGCGAGAGTACCGGCCGCATTGGCGTTCTGCGACGGGAGGTGTGTACGAGAACGCTCGTATCGCGACCACCCCGGTGGTCGTCACATTGGAAACTTACTCACCATGTACCGAGCGAAGATAGGCGACGATTGCCGCGTCACGTCGTTTCTTCTCGCGCTTCCCCGTCTTGGTCCGATGGTCGCTTTACAGCTACCCGTCGAGTCGTCGGTGGACGCCATACGTATGGGGGCGAAAGGAGCGCGGCGCCTTGCGGATGTGACGCGTCAAAGAATGCAAGAGAGGTAGGCCTGTGAAAGTTAAGCTTAGCGCGTCTTCGAGCGCCCCACGAACAGTGGTGTTAGGAAGCAAACGTCGAACTCGAACGCCCGTCGCGTCGCCGTGTCCATGATAGCGGCGATTCTTGTTGTGGAACCGCGTGCGCGACGTATGTCCGCTTTCCAGGCCAAATCTGCCTCGTGTGACCGACGTTACCGATAGCAAGGCGTGGGGAGGAAAGGAGGCATCAGATGTCGCTGTACGGAGAGCGCGAATCTTCCAGACGAGAGGAGAAACTATCTCTTTCGACCGAAGGGGAACCAAGCAGTTTCCTTGGTGATCCTGCCAGTAGTCATATTGTATCAAAGATTAAGCCATGCATGTAGAAACCGGCACAAGGTGAAACCGCGAATAACTCGTTATATCAGTTATGTTTCATTAGATCGTACTCACATTTATTTGGATAATTGTGGTAATTCTAGATCTAATACATGGGAACACAATTCAGACCGGAAGGACGCTTTTATTAGATCAAAAACAACGCGGAGGGCGCGGGCCGGCGGCTTCGGTCGTCGCGTTTTCGTCGTCTCGAACAGCTCGCACGACGAATCTGAATAACGTCACGCACCGGCGACGCATCTTTGAAATGTTTGTCTTATCAACTTTCGATGTTAGGTTATGCGCCTACCATGGTTGTAACCGGTAACGGGGAATCAGGGTTAGATTCCGGAGAGGGAGTCTGAGAAACGGCTATAACGTCCAAGTAAGCCAGCAGGCGCCCATATTATCCACTCCCGGCACGGGGAGGTACTTCCAGCTCCAGTAGCGTATATTAAAGTTGCAGCGGTAAAAATGCTCGTAGTCGAAATTGTGTACTCGGCCCCACGAAACGCCAACTGGCGCTCACTCTAGATGTCCATCCGGTAGTACGAACTCGCCTAAGGGGCGAGTGTCCAGGCGGACGTCGGAAAAGTTACTTTGAACAAATTAAAGTGCTTAAAGCAGGCTAAATTGCGCTCGAATTCACGCCCATGGAATAATCGAAGAGGACCTCCGTTATATTTTGTTGGGTTTTTGTGGAACAACAGACGAAGGAATGATCAATGGGTGCGGATGGGGCCAATCGTATTGCGAGGTTAAGGGTGAAATTCTTGGATCGTCGCATGTCGGACTTGAGCGGAAGAATTTGTCAAAAACGCTTCCATGATCAAGAACGAAAGTTAGAGGTACGAAGGCGATCAGATGCCGACCTGGTTCTAACCACAAACTATGCGAAATAGTGACTGCCGAGGTTACTTCTATGACTCGGCAGGCAGCTTCCGGGAAACCAAAGCTTTCGGGTTCCGGGGGAAATATGGTTGCAAAGCTGAAACTTAAAAGACTTAATATGACTCAACACGGGAAACCTCTCCAGGCCCGGACACCAGAAATGTAGACAGATTGAAAGCTCTTTCTTGATTCGGTGGGTGATAGCGCATGTCCGTACTTAGTTCGTGGAATGATTTGTCTGGTTAATGAACTCTGTCCTACTTAATAGCCGAAAGAACGTGCGACCGCGGAATTTCAGAGCCTCCCGCGCGTTAAGGCACCCTCTGCGTTCGACGGTTCCAAAAGACCACCGTTTATGAACGACGAGGTGCGTACGTTATCAGCGGATCCACCTGTGCTCGGTTATTACACTGTGCGGACACACATACCTTCTTAGGGGGACAAGTGGCTAGAAACCACGCTACAGAGACCAATAAAAGGTCTGTGATGCTCTTAAATGTCCTGGGCCGCACGGGAGCTACACTGAAGGACTCAGAGTGTACACAGATAGCCCTCGGCGCAGAGGCCCGGATAATCAGCTCTTTCTTGCTATGAGATTGAAATTCTTCCCCATAACCGAAGAATTCTCAGTAATCGCGAGTCACAAGCTCACGTTGATTACGTTTCTGCTACTGGAACACATCTACCCTCACCACTAGCGATCTAACGATTTAGCGAGGCCTTCGGACCGACGCCTGACGGAATATGGTCGATGGAGGCGCCGGAAAGTCGACCGAACTTGATCGTTTAGAGGAAGTAAACGTCGTAGCAAGGTTTCCGTAGGTGAACCTGCGGAAGGATCATTAAAGACGTTCACGCGTACCGATCGCAGTTGTTTGACAGACTAAGAGGCGCGCGCGCACGACAGCCTTCTGCAGATGACAATTTCTAGGCATTTTCCCGTGCAGATCAGTAGGGATATAGGTCTATATGAGGCGAGTTGCGTGAGGTTCAAGCGTAATTTGATCTTCGTAATTGTATGAGAAGATTTCCATTCCGTTGGAAAATATGAGTATGCTAGACATTGGTTGAATACTTGGGTAAGTTGTGTGATCGCGTTTGGTGGTAGGTTGCGTAGTCCTAGTCGGTTGAGGCTGTGTTGTCCGGGTGCTGAGTTTTTGCCTTTACGGAGTATGTCAAGTACCGTATCTGGGATATCGGGTTGAGGAATTGATCTTCTTGCGTTAGGATATACGGGACATCGTTTCGGTGCCTGAGAACCTCAAGGTTTTGCTCGAGTTGAGCTTTGAGTTCGTTATCGAACAGAAGGTGTCCTGGAGATGTAGGCTGAATAGGTCAGCCTTCTCTTGATCGGTGGTGATGATGTTACCTTAAGAGTCCAGTGGTTGGGAACATGTGTTCTTTTATGTGTGGTGATGACTTTGACCTTGTACCAGAAGTTAGAGCCGTCTCGATAGTCAAGGTTAGAGGTTATCGTTATCCAGTTCTCTTGTATGACGCGGTTTGTTTCTTATCGGATTTGAGCGTTGAGTCTGTTGTATTCTGTTTTGAGAGCTCTTTTGTTTGATCATGGTCAGTATATGGGGAGGATAGTTTTCTGTTGATGTCAATGGTTTTTGCCATTATTGCCGTGTTTGTTGCGTCGGTTATGAGGTGTGTGAGTTCCCGTATTGCTTTGTCCATATTCTATTGTGAGTCAAGATTGGCGTTGGATAGGTTGTTGGTGATATGTTTCTTTCAATAGGTCCCAGTTTGCGTGTTGGAAGTCTGGTCTTGTGATCGTCGTTGGGGTAGCTGGAGGGGCTGGTCCTAATGTAGTATTGGCAATGAGTGAGAGGTGATCTGATGTTATTGTTGTTTCTAGGTAGCATTGGTTGTTGTAATATTTGATTAGTAGTTCGGAGCATATGATATGGTCTATGATGGAGGTTCTTCGGTGTCCGAAGAATGTAGGTATGGTGTTTACCGGTTGCCAGAGGGGGAAGCAGAGAAGATTAGTGGCTAATATGTTCCCGTTAAGGTCGGTTAGTGTGTCACAGAATTGGGTATGTCTAGCGTTGAGGTCCCCTAATAGTACAGCCTTGGGGAGGTCGGAGATGAATTCTAACAATTCTACTGAGAGGATGTTCATTCGGGGTGGGTTGTAGTAGGAGATGCTATTATTGGAGTCGCTGGCAGGTGCACAGTGGCTGCAACGCACTCTAGGTGTTGCAGTTGCTGTTATAGTGTATAACTAGTTGAGGGATATATAGTGCGAACTGGGTGTGCCTTACTTCGGGTTTCTCTGATTTAATTATTGTTGAGGATTGTGTGGAATTGAGAGATGTTAAGTGTGACTATTGTGGGTAATTTTGTTTCGGTTATGGCGAGTATTTGTGTGTTGTCTACTCCAGTTGTCAGAGCCATTATACTTATGAGTTGGGTATGGAATGGGATAATATTCGTGGGCTTGTTTATGGACGTAGGATAGGGGTGGAGAACACGACTCGTTTACCCAACCAGGCAGAACACATGCGTCGGTTCAAGAACATCGCTGCTGCCAAGTTGGCCAGTTTCATGATTCGCTCGCACTTATCAGGAAAGATCGACGCGAGAGTAAAGGAAATCGCTTCTGGGAATTGGTTGGTAGGGAGGAAGTGTTCAATCGTGGATTTGTCCGGATGGGAAGTGGAGTGAGTAGTGGAGTCGGTCTCGAGGGCGGTGAGCCTGGCTTTGGATGGGGAAGAGGGAATCTCTCGCCACTTCTCATAGTCGAAGCTGAAAGTTGCGTGAGAGCCGCAGCAGTTGTTACACTTTCCCGTGGAAATGGATTCACAGGATTGATATTTGTGGCTATAGCACAGGTGGGCATTTGAAGATTCGGGGCATTTTACTGCTTGATGATCTAGCTGTATACAGATGGAGCAGTACTTAGGGAAGGGGTTAGGGTATGGGCTGGCTTGCATAGATAGTTTCTGGAGAACATCCAGGCTTCACATGCTTTCAGTCGAGGGTGGTTTTGGCGGTTTGTGGTTCTAGAGATGATCCGAATGGCCCGGGTTACCTGTGGTAGGTCTGTGGCTTAGATGGTCTCTGGGATGGAAATATCTTGGTCAACCCGCGAATGACACAAGAGAAGTAAATGGTTTTGGAGTTAGTGGTGGATAGGGCAGGTCTGGATCCGGAAAGCTGTATCGTAACGGATGGGGTTCCAAAGAGGTGTTGTATCTTTGTTTGGGTTTCCTTGACAGGAAGGGAAGTGGTGGTTACGAGGAGAGCTTCTTCTTGTTGTTATTGGTGGCTGTTTCTTAGTTGTTGGCGGTGGCTACTCTGCTCCTTAAGGTTGAATTAATTCTGTGCTACATTCCGTCTGCGCTGTTGGTCTCTGGCTTTTTTTTACGTTGCATAAAGCTTTCGTAATTTTATGTTGCCTGCTTAGCAGTGACAACTACCTTTTTTGAAACGGCGAAATTCCGAAGACGTGTAGACTGACGACGGTGCACGTGAAAACGAAAATTAAAGTTGATATACTGTTCGCGCTCGCGTTCCCCTATGCTCAGACGTTCAACAAAGAGTGAATGGTTGAGTAACAGCTTCCGTGATATCCAACAATATCTAGCTGATCACGTGATACCCTTCACTTCCTTTGTCATACAAGACTTATTTCAATGACACAATGAAACTAAACTTTTCCGCTCAATTTTTCCAGAGAGCGTTAAGTATTTAAGGGTAAAAAAGTAACTTTTGTTTCTTTCTGTATAACGATCACGATATCACTGTTTTTAGTAACTCAAATTCACGATGACACTAAGAGACAAATGTCAATACTCTATCAAAATCCGAAAACAATTAAAAAGTTATGGGTGACCAAAATTAATTTAAATTATCTCTATCCGGAATTTTTTGTCAGAGGGTGTATTAAAAATATGACATTCTTGAAAATCAATTTTAAAGTTAATTAATGCGTCAGCATTTTTGTACCTTTCTATCCTTATGTTTCAGTTTACAGCTTACTTACTTGTTTTAAGTGCTCTTAAGCTTTTCATAACAGTGGACATATTTATTGCCATATGTTGTCACACAAACACGCAACGCGACATGGAAAATTGTAATACTGGAGCAAGAGGAAATTCAAACCTTAGTTGTCAAACGTTTGACAACATTTCAGGGAAATGTTCATTTATAATGTACATAAAAATCAAACCTGGACAATGAGGCATTAGGTTTTCTTGAATCTTGAAACAGGATATGTATTAAACAGATATACAATGGAAGGCTATATAATCAAATAAAGTAAAAAAAGGGCGAAAATTTGTGTAGGACACCGTAAGAGTGTATTTTGGATTATGAAATGGTGTCAATACGGACAATTTTTTTGCATGTATTACTTTTGTTAAGAGCTCGTCAACCAAAAGTTTACTATTACAGGAACGCTAAGTCAAATCAACGTGAACCAATTCCTGACACCCCCATTGCATCCGGAATACTCAAGTTTATTTGGGTTTTTCTATCAACCGACATAAGTGTTGTATGTTATCTTATCCTCCACGCAGTTTCACAGAAGTGACCAGTGGTACAAAAAACAAACCAAAGACAAATAATCACTACAACTAGCAAAAGGTCAAGTTGACACCGGGGATCACATGAGCAGGAAAAATTTTTGTATTCGTTCAACAAGAAGGTGGACACTCCAAATATTCATGTAGATTATTAGTATAGCTGTTCTAAACGTCATATTTGCACAAACCAACACTGATGTGAGCAACGACGGAAGACATAGATGGCAGTTTCATCAAAAGTTGGCACATAAAGAAGCACTACCCAAAGTACAGAAGACAAACCGTACTACAAAATTATCATACACTAACAAAATACTACTTTGGCTTGTTTTTGGGGCAGAATACCGAGCAACCAAAACAGGATCTATCTGTAAACCTTCTCTACAAATTTGCAAGTATCAGAAGCTATCTCTAACGTAACTTCCGCTGATATAGCAACAGGAGGATCAAATTGTACTGGGTTCCCCATAATAGACTGCCCATTTTATTTTATTAATAAATTCTCTACGAGATAACTAAATAAGTTGTTCTCTGTGGGATTATCTTCAGTAGTCTTTGGGATTTAAGTTAATTATTAAACAGGTAGGAGCCTGTCACAAATAAGTTATAAATTAATAATTTCGTGTAACGTCATTTTACTACGAGAAGTTTGTTAGTTTTCATCAATCATTATTTAATTTTTTTGCTTTGAGACATTATTTCAACATCCGTTTGAACTTTCATGGATTACTCAGTCCAACAACGTGTGTTTTGTGTAGAAACTTACATAAGAAGCAATTCGATAGAAGAAGTTAGGCGTGTATTCCGGCGTCAGTTTAATAACAACAATAGGGGTCACGCGCCAAATCGTAAAACTGTTAAGTTATGGGTTCGTCATTGGCGTGAAAATGGTTCTGTACAAAATTTGAAGAAGCCTGGATGTCGAAGAACAGTTCGTACACCAGAAAATATTGGAAGAGTTGGAATTGCGTTTACGAGAAGTCCTAAAAGGTCTGCTAATCGACAAACCCTTATCCTAGGAATATCAAAGGAAAGCTTAGATCGAATTCTTCAAAGGGATTTAAAATTTCATCCCTATAAATACCAAATGACACAGCACCTTAGCAATCAAGATAAAGAAGCAAGGTTAGCATTTTGTCAAGAATTTTTGGATTCACATCAAGGACCAATTCACAGTCTCCTAATGAGCGACGAAGCACATTTTTGTTTGAACGGCATGGTTAATAAACAGAATTTTAGATACTGGTCAAATGAAAATCCTCGTGAAATCTTTACACAGAACCTCTATAATCCAAAAGTTGTGGTGTGGTGTGGAGTAGGATCTTTTGGTATTATTGGTCCATATTTTTTTGAGGATGAAAATAACCGCGCTGTAACAGTAACATCCGAGCGCTACGTAAACATGCTAGAGACAATCCTCATTCCAGAATTAAATAGACTAGGATTACTAAACAATGCCTTACTATTCCAACAAGATGGTGCAACAGCTCATACCGCCAGAAACTCAATGTTCTGCGAAAAATGTTTAATGGCCGACTCATTTCTCGATTCGGAGATTTGCCTTGGCCTTCGAGGTCCCCCGACTTAACGGCACCCGATTTTTTCCTGTAGGGATATTTAAAGGCCAAAGTGTTTGCGAGTCGTCCAGGTACAATGGAGGAACTCAAAGTCAAAATTCGTGAAAAAGTTGAAAGAATAGACGAAGGTTTGCTACGCCGTGTAATGAACCACTTTTTATCTAATATTGAAAAATGTGTTGAAGTTGGTGGAAGTCATTTAGAAGATTTTTAAAAGTTTAAAAGTTTAAAAGTTAGCCAAATATTTATAAGCTGTCATAAATCCCAAAGAGTTAGCTGTAATTTAGTATAATAAATAGTTTGTTTTGTTAACTAAAAAAATGTTAATGCAAATATTAAAATGGGTAGCCTATTATGGGGAACCCTTTATAATTCATTGTTGTTTGTTCAGTTATTTTTGATTAGGGCAACATCAGAAGCTATAAAGGCACGATGAGAAGTGGTATCAACTCTGACAACATTTAGGATAGCAACAATGTCCCAATATTTACTACTCCAGATACAAAACGGACATAAATCGCATTATTACCGCTACGAATTCAGCTCATGTAGCAGATACGCTTCAAAGATGTGAATAACCTTTAAGATTCTTTCCAGGAACAAAATATGTAAAAATCCGGTTTCGCGGAATGCGTTACGCCCCTAAAATGGTCACGTTTTCATACTGCAGTATGTATGTATGAAATTTTTTGTACTACTTTTATTTCTTAATTTGTTTTATTATTTAAAATTATAATTTTGACAATTGTCATTCATGAACGACACATTTCATTTTATTGCAGCAAATTTCGGCAAATTACTTCGATCACGCGTTATTAAAAAAAATTGCCTTTGATATATGTATGGACAATAGGTGAAGTTACAATAAATACATTTTGTTATTTAAATCATTTTCTTAGTATTTATAATATGTGCTCGAGGAACGTCAGTGCACCTAGTGGTGGTTTCACGGGCAACTATTCGTTGGCTTGGTACGTAGTCTCTTGTTGATAGGAATTCTGCCTTGTATATAATTGCGTAGGGTACCCTTGCGGTAACCGAAAAGGTAGCGGAGTTTGTGGAAAGTAGGCTAACTTACACCAACACTGAGCGGCAGAATGATAATACTGTTCAGTCCACGACTTTATTAGTAATCGAACTACCTGCAGTTTCCTAACGAAAGTAGTGTGATTACCTCGGACTTCTTCTGTCTATAAGGCACAGATAGGGTTGAAACCTACAGGCTCCCTTGTTGACAACGTCATGAAAACTAAACGAGAAGGTGGTTCGTGGGATGCTAGAGATGTGTGTGGGAAAGAGAGTGAAGTTATCAATTTAACGAATGCAGGGGGTTTTGACCTTGCTTTACAAACAAAGCTCTAAGGAACGCATGTTTTTGAGATGAATAATAGTGGTCTGGCGCTTTGGTCAGGGGTGAAAAGGAAGTGCATAGGATAAAAAGGGTTAGAATAATTGTGACTTAAATAGCGAATAGGTGTGTTGAACGGTGTGAATTGGTAACTTCCCGGATAATGTGGACTAGAGTGAAGTGCAATTTTGAAATTTGTTTTTTTTTGCATGTTAGGTACCGGTAATTGGAGAAAACGATCAGGATTGTGAAAATTGTTGGAACGTTTGAACAACGTATTGAACGTATATAAGCAAAATGAAAGGGTGATTTTGTTAAGAATCTTGAATAGTACAGAGAAAACATACGGAACGTATTCTAGAAGGGTTTGGAGATTTAAGAGTAAATGCAAATAGTGAACTCCCGATAAATATGCGTTTATAAAGAAATGTGTTTGAATGTAATACAGGGTTTAAACATAAAAGTGTTCATACATATACATAACATGGGCGAAAGTCTATAGTCATGATTTACCTGATCGCTTGTATCCCTGATTAAGGATGCAAAGCAATGCGTGGATTACAGTGTGTAACAGATCACTTTTAGGTTGAATGTAGAGTGTGCTTAGGATATCAGCGGGTATAGAAAAAGAAGTTGAAGGTACTGCGACCATTTAGGAGTAAAGTAGAAAAATTGTTTAGCTGAAGATTTGAGTATGTAAGAGATTTTAGCAAAGATTAGAGTGTGAGTCAAGTCATATGAAACGGGCAAATAAAGTAGGGTCACCATTCAGAGTATGTGGGTGTGCTTCACAGACACTATTGCTATGTAGATACGTGAAAGACCGATTGTAGGTAAGTAGAAGAAGCTCAGTAAATTGACGCCTATATGCGGAAATGATTGTTAAAAAAATGATAATGAGAAAAAGTAAACGAAATAGTATGATAGACTACAAAGGAATTGAGGGAAAAGGAAGGTGACGCAGTGCGAAACGATTGTGAGGGAAACAAACAACTTTTCTGTAAGTGGGTAACAAATGCAAAGCATGGTACAAAGCACAAAGAAATAGGAGTGCAGCATAGTACGATCGAGATAGTAGGGATGAGTACGACTTGAGGAACGCTGACAAGAATATTTTAAAAGGTTGTAAGGAAATAAGAGGAAGCTGACTGAACATTTAAACATTGAAAGTGTGAAGGAGATAAGAAATAAAGTTTAAGACGATATTGAGTTGAAGGAAGGGAAGAAAGCTGTACGAACGTTGTAGAATTGTAGCGTTGCAGGTGGTGGATGAAACTACTAGTAAAATGCTCAAATATGGATATGCAAATCTGGAGGGAAGATCCTGTGAAATAATTAATGCATATATTAGACGTGGAAAAGTACCGACCGATCGGGAAAATGACATTAGTGTTGCACACCGTAAGGATAAGTACACTAAGAGTAATTGTAAAGACAACAAACAGATAAGTCTGTTGAGTGAACCTGGTAAAATATTTGGAAAGGTTTCAATTAATAGGGTACGTGTTGTAGACTTGGAAAAAGGGTGATGAAGTCTGTGCGAGTATAGATCTAAAAGTAAAGAGTGCATCAAACAAAGATGGTGGTGTTAGTCATAAATATAAAGAAAAGGGTATCGTATTTACCTTGAATAGAACAAGTTGATGAGTCTGTGTATTTGGAAGCAAAGCTCACTGAAGATGATAGGATAACTGGGGAAATTGAACGGCGTGTTAAGTCAAAAAGAAAATATCCGGTTTGGAACACCACACGACCTTCCAACCTCCAAAATGGAAATTAAAAGAAATGAAATAATTTTAATAACATTTAGAATAATTATGCAACCTCTTTTATTAGCAGTTCATTGCGAAAATAGGCATAACTAGTAGACATAAATACATGAAAAAAATACCAAAGCCGCCCGCTTCTATAAAAATATCTATAATACACCTTCAGTATTTTCATTCATATTTATTTCAACTTCTAACTCAATGTGACAATAATTGCGTAAATATGATAATGCTCATCTTATGTACCCAATTTCTATGATTTTTCAAGTCTTACGGGGTATAGATTACACCCCATGAATCCCATTACAACTCAATAAGGATTTTGTGAGTGAATCTGCTTAGGATGAGTAATTTATTGTGAAAATACGATTATGCTCTTCTTGTACACTCATTTTCTATGATTTTTTCAAGCCTTACCGTGTGGATTACACCCCGTTGTTCCCACTGCAAGTCAATAAAGCTTTTGTGGATGTATCTGATTAGGAAGAGTAATTTATTGTGTAACTACGATTATGTTCCTCTGGTGCACTCATTTGCTATGATTTTCCCAAGTTTTACGGGGTGGTTTACACCCCCAGGTTCCATTGCAACTTAATAAAGATTTTGTGGGTGTATCGGCTTAGGATGAGTAATGCATTGTGTAAATACTGGTATGCTTTACTTGTGCACTCCTTCGCTATGATTTTTCAAGTTCTAAGGGATGGATTACACCCCGTGAATCCCATTGAAAGTCAATAAGGCTTCTGTGACAGTATCTGCTTAGTATTAGTAATTTATTGTATAAACACGATTATGCTGTTCTTGTGCACTCCTTTTTCAAGTCTTATGGCGTGGATTAAACTCCGTCACTCCCATTGTAAGTCAATAAGGCTTTTGTGGATGTCTCTGTTTAGGATGAGACATTTATTGTATAAATATTATTGTGCACTTCTTGTTAACTCATCTGCTATGGTTTTTTCAAGTTTTACGGTATGGATTAAACCCCGTGTTTGCAACTCAATAAGCATTTTGTGGGTGTAACTGCTTAGGATGAGTAATTTATTATCTAAATATAATTATCCTCCTTGCGCACTCCCTTGCTAAGATTTTTTTCAATTCTTACGGGGTGGATCATACCCCGTGAATCCCATTGCAAGTCAATAAGGCTCTTGTGAGTGTATCTGCTTAGGATGAGTAATTTATTGTGTAAATATAATTATGCTGTTCGTGTGCACTCATGTGACATGATTTTTCAAGTTATCGGGGAGGATTAAACCCAGTGAATCCCATTGCAAGATAATAAGGTTTCTGTGAGTGTATCTGCTTAGGATAAGTGATTTATTGTGTAATTACGATTACGCTATTCCTATGCACTCCTCTGCTATGGTTTTTTCAAGTTTTACTGTGTGGATTACACCCAGTGAGTCCATTGAAAGCCAGTAAGGCTTCTGTGGATGTATCTGTTAGGATGAGTAATTTATTGCGTAAATGTGATTATGCTCTCCTTGTGCACCCCTTTGCAATGATTTTCTCAAGTTTTTCGGGTAAATTACACCCCGTGGGTCCCATTTCATGTCCGTAAGGCTTTTGTGGGCGTAGCTGCTACAAGAACATTTACATGTTTTTAATGCGAACATATGTGATATCATTGCATGTAATCACGCACGCCCATGGCCATTCGGATAAACTAGGCGTTTTTAGAGGCTATGAATTTCTGCTATTTTCACGGAGGTCGCACATTCTTAGTAATTTGGTAATTTTAATTAAAATGACATCTCTCGGTGCTAGCTCAATTGCGAGAATTCGTTTCAAAAGCCCGTTAGCATTTTTAATTTACGTATTTCAAGAAGTTAGATTTACAACTATTTGTTTTGTGTTAAGCACTTTAATCTGCTAACGATCAATATGTTCTTCACTATCATCGATTTTCTTACATGCTATCTTCTCGAAAGCACTCGATACTCATTTCGAAAAGTAAAACGTCTTAAGCTCCAGCATAACGATGCTTTGGAAAATAAGTGATTTTCCTTCGATCATAAATGTTTCACTAACGTATATTGTAATGTTGGCAAACCATCTATATTACGTAAGAATAACAAAGAAAAAATTAAAATTACGTATTTTACTTTAAATAAAACATTTTACTAATACATGAAGACATAAAACTTCTAGTCCTGCTATACGCTCATGTACCGGGTGGTCAGATAAGAATGCATAGTGCCGTTTCTCCGAAACTATTCGTCGTGGAGAGTTGCGGTAAAAAATTGTATGACTAAAGTGGCCAAAAAAAGACCGTGGAAAATATTTTCAAGTTGCAAGATCACCGCAAGGGAGCGTAACCGCCATCCTGAACTTATAAAGTGAATTTTTACTGAAATCTACCTAGTAAATTTACCAAATATCGTTTTGCATCAAGCCTTAGATGACGAAGACTTTGACCGTCGTATAGATTATTGTCATTGGACGTTGGGCATAATCAGGGACAATAGAGGATTTTTATCCGAAATTATTTGGACGGATGAGGCCAATTTTAAAAGTGATGGAAACGTTAATTTGCATAATATGCATTATTGGTCTGACACCAATCCTCACTAGTTGCACTAGGTCCAAGATCAAGGTCGTTGGAGTGTTAATGTGTAGTGTGGCATCTTGGACGAAACTATTTCTTTGATGAACCACCAAATGGTGTTGTGTTTCTTGATTTTCTGGTGAACCAAATGCCTATTTTATTAGAAGATGTGCCCTTGCAATTACGGCAAAATATGTTTTTACAACTAGATTGTTGCCCAACACATTTATCAATAAATGTGCGAGAACACTTAAATTTAATATATCACCAGAGGTGGATTCGACGAGGAAGTCTATTTCCTTGGCCACACCTATCCCCAGACTTAACCTGTTTGGACTTTTATCTATGGGGTCGGTTAACAGATATTGTTTACGAAACTCCACCAACAACAAGAGACGACATGAAAGTACGAACTCGAGAGGCCACTCGTAGCCTGTCAAGAGCAGTAAGCTGCTGTAATGTCCACGCATGAGCGGCTCCAACAATGCATCGAGGTCGATGGAAGACAATTCGAGCATTCAAGTAGGCATTGAGTAGGTACTTGATGCCTACTGGAGTAGGCATTATTGCACAATCGGTCCTTTTTAGGGCTATAAATGAAATTAATAAAAAGAATTCCGCAAATTTGGAATAATACCTTTCAATAATAATTATTATCATATTATTACATTTAATTTTTAAAATTATGAAAACTTTTATTATTTAAAAATTATAAAATGATGAAATTTTTTATTGAATCTTGAAAAAAGGCAAATAAATAAGAATAAACACCGGTGTAATATCGAATTTTTCAAATTTTATAAGAACTAAATCTTCTTTCTTCGATATTTTAGGGTAGGAATAAGGTATCGAGATTCGGTTTTCACTAACCTATTTAGGGATGATTTTATCTCATTTTTATAAAAAAAAAGTCATATTGTTGCTTTTAATTTTTTAGAGCATTTTGCAATTCTCTGATATTATATCAAAAAACGCGCTCTAGCGGCATTACTAAAACTTAGACATATTACAGGTAAGATGGATTTGATGGAGCAATAAATGCTGTTTCGAACGAGACAAGTATTATTAAAATCAGTTCAATCGTTTAGGAGTTACAGCTGTTTATCTAAAAAATCACTGAATTACTCCCCACCACATTATTTTAATAGATACGTCAAACAAAAATTACTCGAGTAAAGCTGAGCTTTAAAAAGTATATAATTTTTTGGTACATTTACTGGGTGGATTTAAGTAAAAAAATCACTTTAAAACTTTAGTATGGCGGTTACGCCACGTGGCGGTCATCTTGCAAATTTGAAACTATTTTCCACGGTCTCTTTTTGACCACTTTAGTAATAATAATAATAGTAATAGTAATAAGTAATAATAAGAACTAGCCACACATTTACGCTAAACTCATGTTCGAAAGACCGGACACGAATTTCTCTTGTATTTTCGTGGTTCCAAATGTGACAGTTATGATGATTAAATATTCCAGTTCTCGTAAAACGTGCCTCATCTGTCCATAATATCTTGTGTAAGAACTTTGCATTATTTCTGCTCCTCTTACGCTGTTCTTGGGGTCGCTTTAAACCAAACTCCCGAAAAAGGCCATGAATGTTCAATAAATAAGGGAATTTGGTTGGCTCTGATTTGGTATTTTCTTCCTTATTCTCTCACGGCTGTTGCAGCGTTCCGGTTCCAGTATCCATAAATAAAATGTAAGTATGCACACTCAGTATGGTTGAATAAATATGAGATCGTTTCATCTCAGCAATTTACACATTCAAATAAAGTAAGTAGGAAATGGAATGAATTAAAATATATGCTGAGAAAATGTCAAAACTTCTACGATGACTGAAGGCTGCTTGATAATTTCAGTTTGCCTGCACGAAAGTGTTTAACTGCAAATAAATCGGAAACGGCTTGTTCTATAAAAATTTTACAAGGGTACATTTTTCTTCATAACGCCATAAGCGATTAATCGGTTTAATAATTGTTTCCAAAATATCTAGTGGCGTATTACATATTTCTAGAAAGGGGATATGTAACCCCTGTTTCTAAGCCAATGGCTTGATTACTATTTTTGGCTTTAACAGCAGATGCAGATTTACGTAGAAAGCCAATGTGCAAAATTTGAGAAGGATGACTTTTATTCTATGCAATTTTTTTATACGACGCATAATTTAGCGAAAAACCGTTCCTAAGGTGGAATTTAAGTGGAATTCAATTTCTGATTGCGATTAACATTATAGGAAAATGTGTAGCAATATTTTTTAAAGAGAATTTAATTTCTCATAACTTTTCTTTATAATATCTTTAATATAAAGCCAAATAAGTCAAAAAATTAAATAAGATTGAACATCTAGATGTATATTAACCTTTATGTGACTTAAGAGTTTAAATATCCATCTGATATAGATTATTGTTTTTGTTTTTACAAAGTAAAAGGGCGTTGCAGAATTATCTGAAAAAATTTTTTTTCATTTCTTTGCACATTAAATTTCAACTTTGTGCGTCGGTAGGTCCTGTGTTGTTCCACACTAGATACGATTTCTATGCAAACGTACTAATAGTGTTTTGCTTATTATTATTTAAGGTTTTTCTTTTACTACAATAGATCATTCTTTAGTTTGTTGGTGAAGTTTAGCTATCGTGTGTAATTCTACTTTTATTGTTTCCTCTCTTTCCTTTCTGTTTCTATCCTAATTAGGTAGTTTTTCTGTATTTTACATACATTTTTTTGTAACTGACGACCGTAGGGTACGCTGCTATTTTCTTTAATACATAGTTACTGACATTGTAAGTTTTTACACCAATATCACGTTTTTCTTCTCAACGCCGCTTCTGAATTAAAAAAAAGGGTTAACAAAGATCAATTGTCTTATTATAAGTTAAAGTATAAATTAAGCTATTTCTTTCATATTTATGGAAATTGATTATGACTAACAAATTTAAATTTACTGCGATATACTTTAACTACTGTGAAATTTTGCTGCAATGTTGCATTTCGAAACCCGTTATATAAAACATTCTGCATACTTTATGAATATTTTCTGTAAATAAATAGATATTTTAATACACCTCATGGTTTATAAAAGAATTTGATACCTTCCGAAGCCATTTACTTCAAATTCTTCATCGATATTTTCGGTTATAGAACTTGTTCAAAAATATGAAATTGAAATATTTCGGGATTACCATTCATAATGAAAATAATTATCTTTTGGAAAAAAACCGTATATGTTTATTTATATGCTTTACAAATTTAAACGTTTGAATAATAGTTACAGTTATTGTCGTCAGCAAATGATAACACATAAGAAAAATAAGTCAGTTGTCAAACAAATTTATGTAGTATGACAATCTTTTGCCAATATGTACTGCATACCAAACCCTTTCAAATATAATCTCTAGGAAAACTTTAAAATTACACTGCTTCTCGTTTAGTGATCTGGTGGTCTCGTATGTACCTTAAACAAGGGATTGTGACAAGATTTGCTTGGTTTGAAATCAAGTTTACAGTCGAATAAAAAGTTGTTGGATACAATCCCTAAGTCGTCTAGATATAATATTCTCAAAGTATTTCCCAAGACAGCTTAGAAGAGAGACTTATCAGTAGCAGGCAGCCGTTAGGTCGCAATGAGGTTTGGGTAGAGGTGGGAGCGGATTTTCAAGCTGTCGAAAATAAGGAAAATTAATCTTTGTTTTAGGCTGTCTTTACCTGAAGTCAAATTTTGCACATATTAGACGACTTGGTCATGATAGATCCGTGCATAGGACGGATATCCGTCGTGCAATTGGACATCGGCAATTTTTAAGTTGTGGAATATTTCAAGACGACGTTCTAGTAGGTACTTACAATGAGGATATTTGAGTAATCGAAAGACGTTTTGCAAATAAAGACCTCACCTTGGTCGTTAAAAATAGGGTTGCTTTGGTGGTATGTAAGGTGCGATTTCTTGATTTCTTTTCGTTAGTCTATCGTTTATCATAAAAACTTACCGCTCCGGTAACATATCTGGAAAGTGGCTGTCATCTGGATTTTGTTGGACCTTTATTGGTGTTATACGGGCTATTGTATTGTCTTGTCCGACAGATCCATGAGTATGACCAACTGTTGCAAAATTCGTCTTTCCACTTACATCTCGATCATGATTTGTCGTGAAGGGATATTCTAGGGGGTACGTAATGAACTACGAAGAAAGCCTACAATACTGACGTAAACACGAGGACTAGAAAGTTGGGTGAAGTTTACAGTAGTACTCACAAAATGATGGCACAACCTGAGTTACGCTTCATCGGATAATGGAGAGGTGGTCTTTAAGAGACAATTATGGCTGTGGTTGAATCGGCAGTTTTTTATCGAAACTTTTAAGGATTGTAAAGTATTTTTTGGAAACTGACGGTCTCAGGGATATTGTGGTTGTAGAAGTGGTTCAGGAGTTAGTGGTATTAATGAGGCGATAATAGCATTGTAGTTTGTGTAGTTGGTTTATCTGTACCGGTTGAGACGGAGGTGGATGAAATAACCGTAATATAAGAAACTAAAAGCCTAAAATAAAAATTTTAAAAATGTGTTTCTTTATTTACTGTCTGACTTTCGTCCTACGGAAGTATTTGTCCTTGTGTCCTGCTTCTGGGTGTGTAGTTCAGTTCTAGAATTGTTTTAAACCGTGTCGGTTCTAATTGAATTTGAAACTACAAAATCAAATTTGTAAGAGTTTTGTTGATTTGGTGAAATCTGCAAAACTGCAGAACATCAAACTTTCTGTATATCAAATTACATAAATTTTCTTCTAAGCGAGTTATTAGATGTACTATGGTGGAAAAAAATTGAATAACTGGGATTTGTCAATATTTTAACGGTGATAACAATTGAAAACTAAGTTTTAGTGCAAAAAAGAATAAGAAACATCACAAAATATGAAATGAACAACAAAAACATATAGTGGTGAACAACATACGACATTCCCACCTAAAACTGGAAGTTAAAAGACATAATATAATGTTAATAATAATCTTTTAAGTTAATTAGGCAAAATCTTGTTTAATATGTTCAAAAGCAAAATAGGCAACATTGTAAAAACAGAAACTGTAAGCCATATCAGATTGACGTTTAAACTTCATACCCTTCCGTTATAAGATAACATAGACGCTACCTTCAAAAACAAATTACAAAGCCACATGTAGTATACACTTTAGCGTTGTTATCCTTATTTTATTAACTTCTAGACTTACTTGGTTTTTTACTAAAGGACTTTGTAACGAAAAGCTATGAAACATTAAATATTCTTTAAAATTACGTTTACATTCTGCCTTAGGAATCCCTTAGCCGCAGATTTACGCGTCAAATTTTAATATCTTTGAGGAAAGTAGTTGTTTCAGAAATCTTTCCCTCTAACCGGTCCACTTCCTAAGCGACTCGCCCGCTTAACCGTTCACCCTCTCATCCGTTCTAACATACACCTGCTCACCCGCTCACTCGCTCGCACTCACACTAGTGCAGACACGGCCAGAGCTCGCACACACGCGTAGTCACGCACACTCACACGGACACGAATACGAGCATACACATATACACGCAAATGTATACGTAGCATACGCACACATACACGCACAGTACACGCACACGCACACCACACGCACACGCACAGCACACTACACGCACACGCACAGCACACGCACACGCACACAGCACACGCACACGCACACGCACCACGCACACGCACACACACGACACACAGCACACGCACACACGCACACACACGCACACGCACACACACGACACGCACACGCACTACGCACACGCACACGCACACGCACACACACGCACGCACACACGCACACGCACACGCACACGTCCACGCACACGCACACGAACACGCACACTCACACGTACACGCACACATACACGCGCACGCACAGGCATACGCACTCGCACACGATCACGCACACCCACACGCATATGCGCCCACCCACGCACATCCACACACACACGCACCCACGCACATCCACACACACCCACACACACTCATACGCACGGGTGCACGCATATGCACACGCACACGCACACACACACGCACACGCACACACAACAAAGTACAAACATTCATCAACCTAGTAATTCATCACTTCTTTGCCGTTGCTTATTATGGAATAACACGTTCTGCGTATTATTACATTTAATTGTGAGACGTTTGTAACTTTAAAGTATAAAGAAGGTTAAATTGTAAATTGTGTTTCTGTGTTTATAATTTGTTTGTTTCTTATTTGTTTAGAAACAAATAATAGAAAAATATGGATATCCGTTTGAATTGTATTCGATTGAAACTCAAGATGGTTACATTTTACAAACTCATCGTATACCTTATGGGAAAAAATCTACTAGAAAACCAAGACTTCCGGTTCTTCTCATTCCAGGAATACTTTGCACATCTTCTGCTTTTTTAACCCTTGGTCCGGGTCTTAGTTTGGGATTTATACTTGCTGATGAAGGTTATGATGTTTGGATTGCAAATACTAGAGGAACTAGATGGTCTAAAAGACACAAAACCCTGGATCCGGTTAAAAATGCACAACAATTCTTTGACTTTAGGTGAGATTTGTAAAACTCATATGTATACTAATGCTACATTTTATTATTTTCAGTTTTCAAGAACTAGCTATTTTCGATGGCACAGCCAACATAGATTTCATTTTGAATTTAACAAATCAGAAAAAAATATTCTGCATCGGTCACTCACAGGGTACCTCAACGATTTTTGCATTAGCTGCTGCAAAACCTGAATATAATAAAAAACTGGCTTTAATAGTAGCGTTGGCACCAGTTGCTTATTTTTCTAACACTCAGCATGCAGTAATCTCCTATGCCCGGCAACATCTGAAAGAAATCCGGGTAAGCTTACTTTTAGGTCATATTAGTCTTCAAATTTTGTTTGCAGTTATTAGCTGAACGTCGTCGTGTCTACGAAATTTTGCCCCATTCGTCCACAGTTGCTTCGTGGGCGAGTATTTTATGTAACGATTATGCCAGTACTCAGTTTTTGTGCGCATTTATACTTTACTTTTCTGGAGGATACTCTCCGTATTTAAACACAGTAATAATATTTTGTAAACATATTATCTTATTATTATGTAAACTTTTGTAGACTATGCTCCCAGTAATAGCTACCGATTATCCGGCTGGTAGTTCAATAAGAGCTCTTTATCATTACCTGCAACTAGCAAACGCAGGTAATATTTTAATTCGTGCCTCAATTATGACAAAATATAAACATGAATATTATAGGAAAGTTTATTATGTACGATTTTGGGAAGACTGAAAATGTTAAAAGGTATGGGGACGTAACTCCTCCTATATTTAATATTAGTAAAATAACAGCACCAATTGCATTGTACCACGGTGCTTATGATACCCTTTCAACTCCTCCGGTAAGT
The DNA here is from genome assembly GCA_036346205.1 of Vesta saturnalis. Taxonomy (NCBI): domain Eukaryota; kingdom Metazoa; phylum Arthropoda; class Insecta; order Coleoptera; family Lampyridae; genus Vesta; species Vesta saturnalis. The sequence goes on from JARFJB010002129.1 coordinate 741,713, forward strand.
AATTAACCTTGTTTTAAAGTATGTTTTAATGCAAATTTTTTTAGGATGTGGACTTGTTAACGTCAGAGCTGCCAAATGTAATAAATCTTAAATTTCTTAACTATAGCCACAATGACTTTATATGGGGTAAAAACGTTGTACCCATGCTATACAACGATGTGATAAATATAATTAGAACGCATTCATAGATAGTAAGGTTTTTAATGTCAAAAAATCATAATTAAGTCACCTCGTTAATTTTAAAACTGACTCGGTTTATGACAGGTTAACAAGGTGCATGAGAACCAGTGTTATAGTTTAAGGTATTTTAGTAAATTTTAGTACGTTTACAATGTTTCTTTTTTGAGAATGCAAAGTGGATAAGATTTGAAAATGGGGCTTTATGGAGTATCAAATTAACTTTTTTCGGTTTCATACATTGCTATTGAATGTTTTCATTTGTGTTATGAACAAAAAAAGAACTAAAGCCGCAATGTAAAAAGTTGATAGCTGGTAGTAAATAAATTAATTATAAACATTTCACCCTGCAATACAAGCACTCATGTTTGTTGAGTTACTGCTCGTTGTAGATTACAATAGTATCCATATTTTTACTAAGATTATTACTACAATAATTGATAATGGTAATAAAGTAGACTCAATTTGTTTAAACTTTAATAATCGTTGGATCACACAGATCATTATGTTTTATTAAGTAAATTCGACATTCTAGGATTTTCTTCCTCTCTGAAAACAATATGCAAAATAATTATATTTTCAATTCATTGATACCAACTTCAAGAATCCCACAAGGATCAAACCCTGGACCACTACTATTTTTGTTATTTATTAATGATATAACTACAGTAATTACCTACAACCGTTTGCTATATGTGATCGATGGTTAATTATTTACACGGGTAGATCCTAATTTTAATTGTATAAAACTTCAAAATGATGTTAACTACATTGTAATTTGGTGCACTAATAATAGATTACACCTGAATCCTTCTAAAGTTAATATTGTAACTTTCACACGTAAGACAAATAGTTTAAATTATAGTTACTATGATTGAACAAACTTTAGTAAACTGTTACACTACAACATAATATTTAGGCATCAAATTTGTCTCTGACCTGACATATAACTATCACATTCATGTCATTACATATAAAGCGAGTAAAGTGTATGGTTTGATCATTAGAATTTGTGGTCAACATTTCAGTGTAGAAATTTTAATTTTGTTCCTTAATTCGTTTGTTAGAAGTAGATATAATGCATACATGAAGTGTATCGAAAGGGTTCAAATACGCTTTTCACTTTGTGTACGAGTGTGTGGATCCACGTCAGGACAATAGTTATTCTATATTGTTAGATATTCCGAGCGTCCCAATAAAATGTATACACTCTTTAAATGACTATAACACTAACTCATCGATTGTAGCTGATTTTGTGATGTAAACATTGTGTTTAACATGCCCCCACAGAAAAAAAATCCATGGGGGTCAAATCAGGTGAGCGTGGAGGGTACTCGGTACTTCCTTTTTTTTTCATTGGTACCACTCACAAAATTGGATTCTGCGGTCATAATCATCTTCATTGAGAGCGTGCACTAATCTAGGAATAAAACTTCTCCATTTGGCACGCTTCAAAATGCGATGGACGCTCTATTTTGAAACTCCTGTCTCACGAGCCGCTTGCCGGACAGATTTTCTAGGTGATTGCTGAAATCTCTTAATGACTTCTCCTTCTCTTGTGAGGCTGGTGGATGATCGTGGTCTTCCGGAATTGTTCTTATGGACATCCTTAACAGTTCCTTCTTCCTCAAACTTATCTCGCAAACGAGTAATTGTGAGTCTCGTTGGTGCATCTCGTTGAAACTCCATCCTAAACCGTCTTTGCACTTCACTTACGTTATCAGTCTTCCAGTAGCACTTTAGAATGAATTTTCTTTCCTCAAAGTTTAGTCTGACTCCAGCCATTATTTTAAGCAGTCACAACTGAAAAAAAAGTGTGGTTGTTATGAACTGTTAAAGAGTGTATACATTTTATTGGGACACTCGGTACCTATTTAATACGCAATTGCTGTATAATCGTCGTGTATACATTTCATTCTCCTTTTGTACAAATTGCTACATAATAAAGTTAACGTATTGGTGCCACGTATTAGTCATAGCCTAAGACATCTTTAAGTGGAGCTAGTGCATTGAAGAAATCACCTAATTCTATTATGTGCAGCAATTTTGATTCAGTTCATAAAGATAATTAAATTGTTTTCATAATTTAAATGTATTTGTTATAACTTGTTTGGTAATTATACAGGGTGTGCAGAAACTCTCCTGACAAACGGAAACTATACATACTTGGCATGATTTTATGTCGATTTAACCTGAATTACCTTAATCTGTTTAGCCTGTTGAATATGGCACTGTCAAGTCACTTCTTGTTAAAACACCACTACGTAACAAGTTCAAACTTAGTACAACGAATAAGTCGATAATGGCAAACCGGCCACTGAAAACACGATTTTCTTAGTACCATCAGAAGTTGTCCGTTTGGGGGGGGCGAAAATTTTTTATTTTAAATTTTTTAATGGATTTTATATCAAATTTAGAAACTATACGGTATTTTCCATACAAAATGTATCTTAGTTGAAATCGCACCGTTTGCGAAAAAAATCAATTTAAAATGTTTGTGTTTCTCGTAGAAAATACCGTTTCATTACTAAATTATGTTTATAATGCCTAGTTGACTGTGACAAAAATCAACAAAACCTGACGTTATGTCAACTTGTTTGGATGTTAAACAGTTATTGTTGTATTAAAAAGATAAAAATTAGTTACTTAAATCAAAATGGTTAGTTTTTTATGCTGATATGCATCTAGTATCTTTAGAAAATAAAACGTTTGTTTTATGAATCACGAGTTCCACATAATTTTACAGCAAAATATATATCTAATTAGAACAAGTAAAATCAGACACCCTTTATTGATTTATCACATCCAACAAGGCATTGAAAACATAATTTAGTAATGAAACGGTATTTTCTGCCAGAAACACAAAAAGCTTAAATTAATTTTTCTTGCAAACGGTACGAGTTAGCGATTTCAACTAAGAGCACATTTTGTATGGAAAATATCGTGAAGTTTTTAAATTTGATGTAAAATCCATGAAAAAATTGAAAATAAAAAATTTTCGTTAAAAAAAGGCTGTACCACCTCCCACCAAGTAGAACGCTTCTGATCGCAATAAGGAAATCGTGTTCGCAGTGGCCAGTGTCTCATTATCGACTTATTCGTTGTACCAAGTTGAACTTGTTACGTAGCGGTGTTTTTGAGATACTTAACGAAAAATGACTTGATGGTGCCATCTCTAAAAGGCTCTAGCTCCCTCAGAAGACATTTTCGGATTAAGGTAATTCAGGTTAAATAGACATAAAAAAATGTCTAGTATGTGTAGTTTCTATTTGTCAGGAGAGTTTCTGAACACCCTGTATTTTGATTATTTCAATTTACATTTTTCTGTAATTGGGTATTAAACCTGTTGATAAAAAATATTATAATTACTATTGATATAGTTGAAATGTTCGATTCTGAGGAGACAAAGGGAGTTGACATTAAACAAATGTTAAGTGTGATCACAAACAAAATAGACCAATACGAAAATATGTCTACCGACTTAGTAAACGACGTTAAAGGTTTAGCTAATTTATATGATCGCATTAGAGAAGAAGTCTCCTTCTTAAAGGTATCGAATGTTAAACTATTGGAGAGCATGGATAAATTAGTGAACGAAAACAAGGAGAAAGATCAAAATTTCAAGAACTAGAATTGCAGTTAAACTATGTAAAACAACGAAATATGGCTGTTAACTTTGAAATACATGGGCTAGAACCCATTCCTGGCGAAGCAAATGAAAAACTGAAAATGGCCATACAAACCAATGACATTATATGTTATAATGACATTGATACAAACAATGATAGACTACTTAGGAGTAGACGCATCGGATAAAGAGATCCAAGTGGTGCATCGTAGAGAAGACAAGAAGAAACGGAATTGTTGATCTTGGAAAACTTAACTGCTTATAATAAAAATTTGTTTTGGCAAGCTAAACAGCGTGCGAAAGAGACAAACTGGAGATTTATATGGATTCAACTTGGCAAAATTCTTGACAAAAAATGAAACGATATGCAAAGAGTGGTTAAAATAAAGCTTGTCCAAGAAAAAAATGGGGCCAAAATTTGCTGTCATAGAAGATTCCGCCGCTGCGTAAAAAGATTTGTATTTTTTATATATGTTAGTTGGGTCTGCACTAAATAAAAGTAAACAGTCGGTCACTGTCAAATTAGTTTTTACGAAAATGCCGTGTAATCAAGAACAACTTCGGGAACAAGTATTGTACAGCGCTTTTCAAATTGGTGACATTTCCATAAAGACAATAGCTTCTGTGTTAAATACCACTAGGAGTACTGTGCAGAGAGTGCTTAAACGATACGGCGAAACGGGTACAGTCCGAAGAAAAGAAAGAAGTGGACGAAAGTAGGGGTATGTTGATAAAAATTTGGAGAAAAATGTATTGACAGCTTTAAAAAATAATCCAAACCTTTCAGTTAGAGATTTAGCAAAAAAGTATGGAAGTAATAAGTCTACAGTTCATAGAGTTAAACAAAAAAATTCTATAAGATCCTTTAAGAAAACAAAAACGCCTAATAGGAATGCTACTCAACAAATGACCGTAAGGTCCACATCGAGAGGACAACAAAAAATTGACCTCTAATCACATGAGCGTAATAATGGATGACGAAACCTGTTGCAAATTAGATTTCAAATCTTTACCAGAACATCATTATTACTCTCGAAACGACAGAAAATCTGTAAGCAATGATAAAATACTTATCTTTTTTGTGTTTTTTTTTTTAATGGTGTATCTTAACTTATACAATCCAAACATTTCGGTAACAGTTACACTTATCTTCGTGTCAGTAGTAATATCTGTTAAAGATTGTTAAAGATGTTGTAAACAATTTTGTCAAAGTTCAAAAATTAAAACATGATCAGCCTGTTATCAACATAACAGTTTGAGAAACGTATAAAGCCAACTGTAAAATTAAATTTTAGTAAAGAACAACTAGGTCATTAGAAATTAAATATTGTTAAACTGTCTTAAAGATGACAAATCAGAACACTCTCTAACGGCGAAAGCTAACAATGAAAAATGTCAGCCAAAAAACACATTTAACAAAATTTAATCAAGTTATGATGTATGTGTAAAGTTGTGAAAAACTTCAATTTCAAAATGACGTTGTTTCACTTGTTACAAAGGTGCCTCTAAAAGAAACTATTGAATACATTGATCATCTTTGCTGTTTTTTCCTAGACCTTGAATCAAATGCTTTACCAATTGTATGTTAAATTACCATAGCACTATAATTTAACATGAATAGTTGAAATGATTAAATTTTGTTAAATGTGTTTTGGCTGACACTTTTCATTGTTAGCTTTCGCCGTTAGAGAGTGTTCTGATTTGTCATCTTTAAGACAGTTTAACAATATTTAATGACCTAGTTATTCTTTACTAAAATTTAATTTTATGGTTGGCTTTTATATGGCTTGATATAGGATCTATTGCATCATTTTATCTGATTACTGTTTCTAAAAGCTACCTTAAATAAGTATCTGTGACCTAAACATTTAGTAATATGCTTTAAGGTTGCTAGTTTCTATTTTCTATACTAAATGATTTAAAATTTCTGTATTTACGATTTTACTAATGAGTATGATGGATTAAATGATACACAAAATTATTCCTATAGCTAATTGCTACTTTACGTATGATTTTATTTTATGACGTACGCTTCTATATTTTAAGAAAATTATTCTTCTCTCGTACCAACTTCTGCATTTTAAAAAGTTTACTCGTTTTTACAAAAGTTAGCTTCAATTAATACCTGTAGCGCCATCTCTGAGATGAACGTAGGTTCTGGTTATTTTCAACATTCTTACATTATACCTGTCACTTTGATAAATCACCACTAGATGGTAATACCATTACAAAACTGCATCTTACTTATCATGCTTTATTCTGAAAATAAACACATGTTAACAATTAAAAATTATTATTAATTTTATGTAATACATAAATTTAAACCTATGACCTGTACTTTGCTAGAATACCGCGCTAACTAACTGTGCTATCAAGGTTCAAGTCCCAATCGATGTAAATCTTGCCTTATGTATGTAGAAATGTTGTAAGTTCTAAATATAATGAGATTACTATTAAATTACTTATATTAATGGAATGTGAGCCTGCAATATCGCAAGGATTCACACATGCCAAAGCAACTTGACTAATATTAAATTATTATAAGTTTTTGTTATGAACGAATAAGTTCAAAAAAAATTATTATTAATTTTATTAAATACATAAATAAAAGTTTACCTCGAGTAGGATTTGAACCTACGTCCTGTACTTTGCTAGAGTACCGTGTTAGCCAACTGCGCCATTAACAATTAACAGTAATTGATGCGTTGGCTGTCTTTTCAAAATCGCCTTTGCTGTAGATGTGTGGAAAGTCTCTAAGAAATTTTCCTGTTTCCATTTACTAGACCCTAGGTATCATTTTATGGAAAATTTTCACTATATAATATCGCTTTTTGTATAAAAGTGATATAATCGCCATTTAAGGCGGATGTAATAGAAATATTCCACTGCATCTACACATTTTGGTAAGCCGTGTCATATCTTGTTAACCTCGTTATAATTAGAACTTCTCTTTCAGGTTTCACACATAATAGAATTTCACATTACTTCTTCAAAGAAATAAGTAGCAAATTGTTTAAGACATTTAAACTAACGCTCGTATTCGATCTTAGAAGTAACACCTTATCATTATTTACTTTCGTTTTAGCTACCTTGGGTCTCTGTAAACCTACGTTTTTATACATTCAAGTTTCCATCTATTGAAGTGTCCATATAACTTTACCGTTACGATTACATCAAAGTTTATGTTTACGTTTGTTTGTCTGGATTGATGTAACAAGAGTGTCCGTTCTGTATCTCGTTGGCTTATTGATTGGATTGTGTTGCTGATAAACTGCGGTATGTAGTTCACATACTGGGGATTGCTTGCTCTTTGTTCAGGCTGCTTTGAAAAGTGCATGGGCATTCGCAACCACAGGTCAGCTCTTTTCTTTTTCTTGCATGTATAAATAAATTGCTTTCTACAACGAAAAGAAGTACATTCACTTTAGTTCCGTTAACAATTATTTGACAAACATCTCAGCTCTGAATATGACTCGTATCTAAATTGCACCAGCAGGTTACGATTGAATACCAGGAAATTAAATATATTTATATTAATTATATCAACAAGTATTTGTTAAACATGTAGTATAAGTTCGGTGATATTTTGATACCTGAATTCATCTAATTTTCAACACAATTTCTCACATGTAGATCTGCTACATGTTAATTAAATCATTGCTTAAGAGTTTAACGCACAATTTTGAATAATTACTTTTGTACTACTAGTTATTTGGTCGTGCGCAGTAGCAGTGTTGCAACTTCTATGTTTGTACCAGATGTAACTTTTTTATGTATACCAGATGTAATACTGAATCTGAAATATTTACATTAGCATTTACGTAGCTCAAATATATAATATTCTTTTCTTTACTCGAATATGGATAAGATTGTTCAGAACATTTTCTGTTTTTAATTTTAACTTCCTTAATTACTTTTTTCTTTGTTTCTTGAAATAAAATTGGGACTGAATAAGCTTTTCCAATTGTATTTATATAACGTAATCAAATAGGGATTTGCATTCAGTTTTGTTAAACAAAAGGCAAGCTGAATAATTTAATTGTTCCTTTCTTATAAGTAACTGATTTAATAAGTTTACTAAATTGGCCTTTTCAGGCTAAGCTACGTAAGATCTTGCGTCAGACGGAAGGGGTACTGTTTATTTTGATTTTCTAAACTATAAATTACTGTGGGCGAAAAGACAAGCTCACGACTTGCCCTCATCAAGCTTATAATAAATTATATTAAAATTTTTTTTATAAATTTTGGTGTAAATTGTGGCGACCTAAATGCAAGCTCACGACTTACCCTTATAAACTTATCTTAATTTATATTTTATTATTTTTTCTTGCGTGAATTGTGGGATTTCCAGAAAGTAAATAAATTTACGTTTGTTGAGGGAATTGTTCACTTACTTATTACTCCTATTCTACTTACTACCTGTTTCAAGCTTTACAGGCTCTCCCTCTTCCAAGGAATATGAAACTTTTTCTTTTCCTTTTTTCTTCTCATTAAAGTTTGTGGCGTCCATTTCGGTCCTTTCCTCTCTAACCAAATTCTCACTCCAACTATAGTATCGTTACCTACAAAACAACCATGCAATCCGAGTGCTCTGCGGTCTTCCGACCGTTCGATTGAGTTTTGGCCGAGCTCACTCATTCCTTCTATTTTGTGCAGCGTGGTGGTTAGACACGTGGCAATGTTTATGTTTTAATTTTTAAACTTTGACAAAATTGTTTACAACATCTTTAACAATTTTAACAGATATTACTACTGACGAAGATAACTGTAAGTGTTATCGAAACGTTTAGATTGTATAAGTTAAAATACATCATTAAAAAAAAACCAAAAAAGAAAAGTATTTTATTATGTGTGATAATGGTGAAAGTTTACATTTGCATATATGTAAGCGATGAATTTAAAATTATTAAAACCGAAAAATTTACCAAAAAGGTGCTCATATGGCAAGCCATTTGTTCCAGTGACAAAAGAAGTAGGCCATTTTTTTCAATGACGTGAAATTTTCCTTCGTGAGTGCCTGCAAAAAAGAATGTTGCCATTTTTAAGGCTGCATAATATCTTAACATTATTCTGGCCTGATTTGGCAACATGCCACTACGAAAAAAAGTTATAGAGTGGTACGAAAGGGATAACATCGATTATGTTACGAAAATTGAAAATCCTCCCAACTACCCCGAATTGCGCCCAATCGAAAAATATTGAGCTCATGTAAAGCAGAAGTTGCTAAAAAATAGAAAACCAGCAAAACCTATAATTGATTTTAAATATAAATGGGTACAAGCCTCTAAATTAATCTCAAATGAGAGCGTACAAGAATTATTGGACGGGTTAAAACGAAAATTACGTCGCTTTTGGATGGGCCAGAGTTAAAGATTTGATGTTTGGTAGAATTAGTTAAATTTAATTATTATTTAATAAAATTTTTCCAAAGAATATTTAATTTAATTATTTTTTTCGTTATTTTGGACAACAAAGTGGCGACATTTTTTTCTGACACAAGATTTAGATAGTGTTAATGATTTAAGCAAACTGGATTAATAATGTATAATTTTTATCAAATATTAAATTAGGTGTTTATTTAATAGTTTTAAAGTAATTAAAGTATTAAAGTTCGACGAAAAGAACTATAGAAATAATTGTATACATTATCAATCCTACAATAGCATATCGCATTGGAAAGGTGCAATAAATGCATTTGTGACCAATAGCCACGAAAAGAAAATAAAATTATCAATACTTTGCTTAAACATACATGGGCTCAAAAGTCACTTTGAAGAATTTTTAATTTATACATCTCGCTGTACTATAGATATAATTGTGATAATAGAAGTGTTAATTCATGAGGAACTAGAAAATTACTGCATTCAAGGCTACATGATTTATTCTAACCTACGTACTAATAGGAAAGGCCGTGGTATTATAATATATGTTAAGGACACCATATTATTTAAAGAAACTCTATTTTGTACGTAACGGCAACCTAGTGAGTTCCATCACAGATCATTTTTCATTCGAGGATTATACAGCACCCTACTAACAAGAGTAATTCAGGCAAAAATATCTGACCATTACATAATTGCTATAAATAAAGCTTTTAACGAAATGAATAATATAAAAGCAGTTTGGATGAGAAATATGTAAAAAGAGCTTTAAGTAAAATTAACTTTAACAGGTTTGAGATCGTTAATGACCCGCAGATATTATACAGTCAGATATATAAGATTTTTAGTAACGTTTATGACAGTAGTTTATGTGATGAAAAGGAGCTACAAATAATTCAAAATGCAGACAAAAGATTATTTAAAAAATAATGGTTGTCTAGTGAGTTGAATAATTGTATTTACTATAGGGATATATGAGATAGGAAGAGATGGAAGCAGCCGAAACTTGAAAATCACAGGAATGAATATAAAAGATATCGAAATTATCTAAATCTAAAAAATCGTAAATAGAAGGAGCACTACTTCAGGCAAAAATTTGAGCATACAAATAATAACACAAAATTAACCTGAGAAGTATTAAACGAAATACTATTATAAAAAAAAGAGGGTGAATTTAGATAAAGTAATAACAGAGTCAATGTCGAATCCTAATAGCAAAACTATTGCGGATACATTAGTGGACACCTTTTATAATAACGTCCACTTCTTTGTGCATAAATGTGCATCTTAAAGTTAATGTTTTCCATCAAACTACCGAATGTAGTATAAGGCTGCAAAAAGTAACAGAATATTTTGTCAAAAGAAATTACAGAAAGTGAATATAAAGAAGACGCCTGGTTTCGATAACATAAGACCTAAGGATCCATTATTATTAACCTTCCAGTAGTCGGACCCGGACTGATGCTCCGCACAGAGTTAAATTTTTAAATATTACGGAAATTTCTGCCTGCATCAACCCTTCCTCCTCAGTAGCTTCCTAAAATAGGTTACTTTAGTATCGTACGGACTGCTGAGGGAATCAGTTGATTGCTACTATTTGCGGAGTGTGAGTCCGCGTGCGGATACTCACGGTACTGAAATTTATACAGTGACGCTGATTGAGAAATACAACAAGTAAGTAAAATTGACTAGAATGAGAATTAGAATGAGAATGAGAATGAGAATGAGAATGAGAATGAGAATGAGAATGAGAATGAAAATGAGAATGAGAATGAGAATGGGAATGGGAATGGGAATGGGAATGGGAATGGGAATGGGAATGGGAATGGGAATGGGAATGGGAATGGAATGGGAATGGGAATGGGAATGGGAATGGGAATGGGAATGGGAATGGGAATGGGAATGGGAATGGGAATGAGAATGAGAATGAGAATGAGAATGAGAATGAGAATGAGAATGAGAATGAGCATGAGAATGAGAATGAGAATGAGAATGAGAATGAGAATGAGAATGAGAATGAGAATGAGAATGAGAATGAGAATGAGAATGAGAATGAGAATGAGAATGAGAATGAGAATGAGAATGAGAATGAGAATGAGAATGAGAATGAGAATGAGAATGAGAATGAGAATGAGAATAAGAATGAGAATGAGACGACGACGACGGCGACGACGACCATGACGATGGCGATGACGATGACGATAACGATGACGATAACAATGACGATTACGATAGTTCTAATGATAGCTATAGCGACAGGATTGCGACGACGACAGCGACGATGGTGGTGGCGGCGAGGGAGGTGACCATGACCTTGACGGTTTGGATAGAGGTAGCTATAGCGTTACTGATAGGGATAGCGATAGCGTAGAACTGTCTTTATTGGAACACAGCAAATGTTACGTGTAGAATTATTTTATAATATGGATGAGGGACCTCTCAACTTCGGTCGAACGAAAAGCGGTAGAACAGCCTTAATAAGCTTAAGGAATGGATAATAGGGAACATTTGGTATAATATTCTCAGTTTATAATAGCTATAAAAATTGCACATTGTCTCTGCCAGGCTTGCTCGATTTTCATTTTCGTGTCGATTGAAATATCGCACCGAAGTGCTATACATTAGCATGGGTCTGATTTTTCTTACATATTGGATTTTTCATCGGCAGTCTGATTGCCCTATCTACCGACGTGACTCGGAAAGATGACAGATCAGGACACCCTCTAACGGTAGAAGGCTAACAATGAAAAATGTCAGCCAAAAAACTCATTTAAAGAAATTTAATCAAGTTGTGAAAAATTTCAATTTGAAAATGATAGAAGCATTCACAAATATAAACATGACATCAAATAAAATAATATGAACGGTTATTAAATTATCATCTGTTCCTGAAGAAATAAAAAATAACTAGCTCTGAAGCTATTTCACCAAAGCTATATGCTTTATTAAAAATCCATAGACCTAATATTCCTCTAAGGCCCATTGTCAGTGCAATTGGTTCTCATACACTAATTATCACTTTATGTAATTTTGATTTTATTGTGTTCAGGGGCGGATGGGACTGGTCAGGTCGGCGCGGACTGCCAATTGAACCGGCGCCGAGGACGGTTGTTAAAAATGGCAAAGTTTTGGCTCAGCTATTTTATTACACATTAAAAGACACAAAATAAACTTTAAATTTAAAAATACATGTAAGATCTTAGACTTGTGCGCATTTATAAAAATAAAAATCACGTACTCTAATTTCTCGAATCAAAATTTTCTTTCAAAAACATAAAAACACTGTCAGTCTGTCACATATATACGAATTAACAAAAAGAAGATTTATCGATAAAATAGCGTAACAAGAACAAATGACTTCTCATATCAATTTATACAACTCCGTTTCTATTTTAGTATAATAATTTTTTGCCCACAAAACGCTTGAGCAACCTAAATCATTAATAATTTCATCATTTTCAATCGTACTTAAAACTTCCTTTTCGCAGCTCATTAACATAAATGCTTCCAAGCGAGATTCTGATAGGGTACTTCTGAGTCGGTTTTAACATATTTCAATTTAGAAAAGATCTTTCACAAGCGACTTGGGAGATTGGTAGAGTTAGTAAATATTTATAAGCTAACGCAAGCATGGGATACACTTCTTGATATATATTGTACTTGAATATTATTATGTAGCAACATAGAGGACAATTTTACAACTTTTGCATTGAGTCCTATCTGCTTTGTCGAATTCTAGGTCTTTCTCTGTCGCATCGTTTTCTTTTCAAAATCTAAATTATATTTGTCTCGAATATTTAGTTGTAAAGAATTCCAGTTAGATATAACATTTTCTAATTCGTTTTGTAGGGCTTCCGAAGTTGAATTTGGATTAATTTGTTTAAGTTTATTGGATAGTATCGCTAAACTGTTTCTGGAATTTTCCTTTTATGTTATCAAAGTTTCTCGGGTCCAAAATATTCAAGTCTTATCATGACATATCACAAATTTTTTCTAAATCGATTTTCCATTGATTCTATAATAGTGTCAAGAATTATATTAAAAGTTTCTGTTCTGTATCTGTCACTTTGCTTCTTGATTTTCATCAGAACATTCTTCTCCGGCATTTTTAACACACCTTGTTCGTACTTCTGGTAAATAGCTTTCGATGTTAATGTCACTGCTTACTATATCTTCTTTATCTATTTTATCATGTGCCCATACTACAAACATATCTGCGGTTTTCGTAATATCATTGAAATTTCGTTGAAATTCTTTTAATTGACTTAGGGCTGTTACTGCCATATTGTTACATTTAAGAAGATCTAGCCCTTCGGTTTGTAAATATCTAGACAGTGGTCCCGTTATAGAAAAGATCTTTAGAAAGATATTTGCAGTTAAAATGACTTCATATTTTGTAAAGATTCACGGAAACTTTTAGCTGAAGCACGAACATCAGAATTCATGGTTTTAGAATTTTCGATCGATTCTAAGGCAAATAAAAGTTCAACGTAGAGAGCATTTTTGTAAAACCGTATGTACCAAATATTTTGTTAGAGCTGATTCTTTTGCCCACCAACGTGTTTCCCCAATTGTCTGTAATTTTCTTTTCTTTGAATCATCGATATTTATTTTATTCCAAACGTCCATTCGTTGTTATGATTCTTTAAAAACATGGCAATTTTGTTTAATAAATTAAATACATATGACGCTTTAATGCTTTCCTTCATAAGGTCTCCAATAACTAAATTTAATATGTGACTATAACACCAAATATGCACATGTTCGTTATTTCCTTTTTATCATAGCAACAAAGCCCTTATAAACACCTTGCATATTTGAGGCACCGTCTGTCGAGTCACCTATGCACTGTTCGTTATTTAAATCATTTTCGAGAGTGTTGCATCCTTCGTTTTTCTTTGCTCTATAACTTACACCCTTTTCCTATCATCTTTATCACATTTATAACTCTATCGAGAACTTGCCTATTTGTACTTATATTTTTTTGTCGTAATTCCAACTGAGCTGTAAATAATAATTTGTTTATTGACGTATTGTTAGAAAACCGGAAGTATGCAGAAGAACTATTTCCGTGCAGCAGGGACTTCTGATGTTCCTCAATCCGTTGATACACGTACCTCCAATTTGAAAAACCGCTAATGAAAACACTAGTGTCGGTACTTTTGCTAAATGCTAAACAAACGCTGCAAAATAAAGCATCCTTACATGCATTATATGTAAGCCATTGTCGTGGAGTACCATTACTGGTTTTGAAAGCAGTTTGACAATTAAATTTCTCGTGACAAATTGGGACTTTCGGATGATATTGAAAAAATATATTTAACTCATGTTGCGCGGGTCTTTTAAAAAAATAATCTTCATCATGCCCATCTGTAACTGTTATATCACTCACTAGCGATTCTTCTGTTGGCCCGATTGGCCGATGAAGATCCTGCGACTCCTCAATTCTACTATTTCTACTATCGATTTCCACGTTTTTATCGTCACTTACACTTACAGTAATGCAGTTAATGCCTGAACTGATGAATACATCCGTGGCACTTTGTGCTCCACATCTAGTTCCTGGACTTGCGGATACATCCGCAGCAGTACTATGATCAGAAGATTGAACTATCGTATTCGTAATGTTTGACTGTAAACTTTTACAATGTTTCGCTTCTTCGGCCAGGCATTCTTTCTTTTTCTCTCTTTTTGCCTCTGAGCGCCACCTTTTTTTCGTTTCAAATTGGAGGTTGCGCTATTCATTTTCACTATAAAAATAATATAAAAGGTAGTTATGGAATTATGGAGGCAGCATAATCATATTACCTATAATAAAACACGGCGATAAAGATTCAAATTTCAGCTGCACCTGCACAAGCAATTATTACGAGTTAATCAACACCGACCGTCTGTAATCACAATATTTCATAAAATTACACACAATGTACACGAACCAAAGATGGAAGAAGACTAGTCAGTAGTCACAGCCACTACTAAGTACTCTAGTCTGAGAAGGGGTAGTGTTAGCGCGGTCGCGCCGCTCACCAATCTGTGACGAGACGTTGCGACGCCATGCAGGTAATTTTTAAGTTACTACATATACTCCGACTCCGGATAATTACTGAATACTGTGCTGTGTGTTCCTTCTACGTAAGTAATAATTAAAAAAGTATAGTATAGGTATTCTATTATAGAAGTAAAAAATATGTGAATAACACCAACGTCACCAATTAATAATATATAACGCACAAGGAGTAGTTTTTGTTTTTAGTCGCATGCAGTCCTATAAGAAGGAGAATAAACGTACGAAAAGTTTTACAGTATAGGTATTGTTTCTTTTTCGGCGCCGGCTCAAAACCACCAACGCACGGGAACTTTCCGGTGTCCCGTGCCCATCCGCCCTGATTGTGTTGCAAGAACGAGACCGATCTGTAGGAGGGTTGGCCGCTTCACTCTGTACCTTCTTTAGAAGTGAATTTGGATGTATTGACAATATTTGAATTCGGCAAGTCTTCCCCTTCATTTAGTTCTTGAATGTCATCAGTTTCACTAGCAGATGAACAATGATCTTCTCCTTCGCAGTCACTTGATTAATCAGCTACATGATCAATATCTTCGTCGTCGTCATTACAAAGATATATATATATATATATATATATATATATATATATATATATATATATATATATATATATATATATATATATATATATATATATATATATATATATATATATATATATATGTACATGGTACCCCATCAATGGTGGTGGGAAAGTTTTCTTTTATTGTAAAAACCAATAATTTCCACTAAATACTTTTATGCAAACAACGGAGTAATTGTATAGATACATCATTGGATAAATATAATCTTTAAAAGCAATTAACTTTTTGTTAAGGAATTTAAGGCTTATTAGGTCCGCTTGCCCAGTAATGAGGCTTTAATTAAAAAATACTGATAAAATCAATATGCAGAAAATAAATTCCATAATCTCTTTATGGGTAATTAGTAAATACCATTTTGGAGGAATTCTTGAATGCATTAACTTCCATTTCATTTATTAATAGAAATATTAAAGTTACTAGACTCCCCTTGCCCGGATAAGGATTAAACAGAATTTTGTATTCTTTTAACTGTTTAATAAATATCATTGGTTTGTCTATCTCATTCTCCTTTATATAACTAGTGAGATCACTAGTATCCGACATTTTAAAATGCACTGTCTTCACATAAGAATCAAACCAATACTTCACTCTAGTTTGGTTAACGTAACCTATGCAGTTTTACAAGTCAAAGGCAAGGCAATAGTATCTAACAATTGCTGGAAAACTAGCATTTGATTAAGATATTTTTCATCTAATAATTAAGCAATTACTTCTTCTTAAAGTATTTGCTTTTCTTAATAAGCAGTTACTTATAGCAATTGCTTACTTTTTGTCCATAAGGCCCCTCATTTTGATAACGTAACACATGATTGGTACATCTATTCATTTATATTATTGTGTTCACAATTCAGTATGACAGCATTTACCTTTTTAATTAAATTTTTATATCTATAAATTGATTTTGTCCTGGTGTTTTGTTACAGGTTACATTCATTTTAACTTTTAAGTGGAGTTATTTTCATTGCGCTACAACATAACGTACCTAGTCCTACCTCTTCTTGTTGCAAGTATAACTCAATTCACCACCCGACAAAAACTGCTTATTTATGACTTTAAGTACAAAGACATATCGTCGGCATACTATAAGAACCAGATAACTCCTAAAATGTAGTTTTGAGTAAATAGCATTTAAATTTTTAAGGCAATTTTTAAGATTCAAAATTTAAAGTTTTGCTGCTAAGAGAATATCATTAAATCACGCAATATATTGCAATAAAACAAGAAAAAAAACCAGTTTACAACTTTTCCACCTGAGAAAGGAAATAAACTAATTTTTCTTGAGCTGTAAATTTACCTGTATCTGAAGATTCTGGCTCAGGCACATAATCTCGATACATCACGGAACAATCAGAATCATCCAGATAGTTTGTAATTTTTTCGGCGATACGTTCTTGTATGGAATCAATATCAGATGATAAATAATAAGTTTTATCGTTATATTCATGTGAAGGGCCTGGTTGCGGGACATAACCTCTAACATCTCGATTATCTACATCATTTTGTACAGTAATATTGTCGACTCGGTTTTGATTAGAAACAGAATCAACTTGTTTTGCAAACTCCTTGTTAGTGACCTCTTTATTAGGGCCGGATAATAATTCAACTTCTAATAAAACTAAATGTTCAAATAATACGAATTTGGAGAGCTACAAATTATTAAATGCTCATCTAATGGTTTCTCTTGCAGTACCGTATTTACTAACAAAGCACCACGTGATAAGATCATTTCAAAATTTGTTTGAAATGTATAACTTAACAATATACCACCACAAAAACCAACACAACACGGTAATCACGCTAACACAAACCTAAGCGCCAAAAGGTAGGTTGTTAGGTTATGTTTTAAACTGTTAAAACAACTTAAGCGATATGTACAGAATGTAAGCGACTCTGTTTCTGCATTCTGTATAATGCTGTTCAGCCACAACAAGATAACTGGTATCTGGTTTTAGCTGAACAAACCACACATACTGTAACTTCCAAAACAAGATAAGTGGTTTAATTATTTATTTTGGTAGGCATAACAAGCTACAAAATATCAAGACAAAATTATATTCAAAGTTAAATTCATTTAGCTTGCTTTCATTGACCTATTACACTTATACCATGGAGTTAAATATTTCCACTACCCATGCGTTATATACACGCAGTAGACCTGTCTTGTTTTCGCAGAACATAATACACGCAATTGCCTGTCTGAAAGTGAGGAGAAGCGGTAAACAGAGGAACATAGAGGATCATAGGATGTTGTGATGTCATATAATGTGACGCCGATCCGCTGGCAAGATAAGATAAACAAAACCACTCTAACCTAACATAATTAGATTAGATAAACGAAACTACAGTAACCTAAAAAAAATTGCGTCATAATCAATATTTATTTCTGTGTATGTGAATGTAATTTTATATTTTTGTTACATTTAGCTAAGTACTAGAGCGAAATATATTCAAGAAAGCACCATTTTTCACCACTCTTCGCGCAAGACCAATCTTTATGAATTAATAATTAAAACAGTAATTAATGGATTTCCTTCATTTTAGATATATACCTACACCTTAGAGCTTGGTGCTGATTTCTTCACTTTCTATTAGTATTTAAAAACCGTGTGATAAAGGCAAAATGCCACACTTGTTAACTACCTTATTCTAAGGGCCGGTTGTTCAATAGTGGTTTAAGTACCTTTAAACGTCATTTAACTGAATCCGTAGTTTAAACTACACTTGTTTGTTGTTCAATGGTCGCTTAGTGCTTAAACTGAGCACAACTCGTGGATTTATTTAAACCATCGGTTGCGACCGCTTAAGCGCGTCAAACGTGAAAACTTAACCTCAAAAAGTGTGTTTGGTTGTCCACAAACCTCGAATAGCAATTACACGTGCTTAATAAAATAGACTATTATAATTGTTGCGGGGTTCTATCATAAAAAACCACCAACAATTTCTCATAGTTTTAATTCACTACGCACAGTTACATCTTACTTGAGTAGAAACAGAAACAAATATAACAAAAAATTGCAAAAAGGAATCCAGGGCACCTGCTCTTGAGGTACTTCTTTTTGTGTAAAAACCAGTCGTTCCTATTCATTTTAAATTGTTACAGGGACATCCAACAATAATTATTTAAAGGAACCCTTCGACGAAGACGAGGATTTTTTGTAATTAGTTGATATTGATATTAATTGTAATAAGATAAATTAAATAGTTTAATTAAACGCACCTTCTCTTATTTTACAACTGTAAACAATGGACAGCACGTGAAAGTATAACACCCTTTTATAAGGGAATTATGAGAAAAGAAAATTTTAATGTTTTTTAAATTTTGTATACCCTTTATGCTCAATTCGGAAACTGGTGGTGAGTTCGACACAGTTTACAACAACCTCAATTTAAAACAGGCATTTATTTTATAAATTAATAGGTTTAAACAAAATAAATAAAAATTGTACTTTAAAACTTAACTAAAAAATGTTTATTTGAAACTTTTCTGCTTCTCTGGTTGGGCAACTCTGGACACTGGTGTATGGTGGGTTGCTGCTCTACAGGTCTCGAAATTGTACTGTAATTAGAAGAATTAATAGTTTATATACCCCCAACGTTTGCTCTCTAACAAACAGGGGTTGTTTATTAGTGCTCTTTGTTAATTAACAGTGGAATAATTATTTTAAATTATTAATTATAATTTTTGAATGAAAGAAAAAATCTATTATAGGCGGCTTCGTTACCGGCCGGATATTATAGAATGATGGACGTTGTTTATCAGTGTTTAAAACGAATTATTTTAATCTTTTTAGTTAAATTAGGGGCCTTAGTTAGTGATGATAGAGTAATCCTATCTTTTACCAATATGCCTTACGGGCCTGGATCTGCATATGAAAGAAGGGGTTATGCTTTGGAAAAAAAAATGATCGAAGTCAATACGGTCGATTTTCCTTTACCGGTGAGTGTTGATAAATTTTGAATATTTACTTCTTTATATGCAAAGTTGAATTCGTAATTAATGGATTATTTGGGCTTTAAAATGATATTCTGAGATGGTAATCTTCTTTAACTCGGCTTAACTAAGCTTCCTTAAGTAAAATGTAAGAACTTTTAATTGTGAAAATCGTAATTATTTGCATTAACGGAAAAGCTCAAAGATTGTATTTAAAATGGTTAAACTTTTGTACGTGTTTTAATATAATGGAATTTTACACATTTACTTTTCTTTGTGAATACAATGCAATTTTTATTATCATATCAAGATTGATTATAGAAATCTGGACTCTATTCAGGCTTTGTTGATAATGTAAATTAAACAGGATTTTATAAAAAATGAAAGTTAATCAGGAATTAAAATAAAAAATGATTTTCTGGGATAATTACAGGAAATAAATTGATATGTGTTTGGGGTTTTTGTAACATGTAGTGTGTATACAAAGTCAGGTTATGGAGCGTCTTTGGCTTTCGCCTAGAAGCTGGGGAAGTCGAACTAAACGGTTTACACCGGTGAGTTCGGGGAAAATGGTGTTTTTGTTTGTCAGCGGCTTGCCGCCGTTAACGGGTTGGAATTAAGTCTACTCTACGTCACTTGAGTAACGCTTGTAGGGGAGGTTTAACAACAAAACAAAAATGCACGGTTCTAAAACCTGTGAAGATGTTTGTATGTTAAGGTACCAGGAAGCGGCGTGTAATCTGAGTGTATGTATCGTTCCCAAGGTTTTACACCAGGAGGCGACTGAACGTGTACTGTGTGTGTATCGTTCCCAAGGTTTGACACCAGGAGGCGACGTGTACTATTGAACAACCGGCCGTAAGCGACGCAATATTTTTACAGGATGTGGTACATTAAAACCAATAAATATGGAAAGATCAACTTTTTCTTAATTTATATAATCGGGTTATTAAAAAAATTTATCTATTGTTTTTTACGTATTTTAAAACTTTACCATAAATTATATTAATAGTCGATGCAAAAAACTCTTAAAAAAATTTTTTTTGGCTTATAAGCAATTTAAAATTGATAAAATTTTAAAAAGAATCACTTGACTTCAAACGCGCCACAATTGGTCGGCATGTTTATGACGTCATTATGTTAAATTAGTTCTCAATAGTACAGTGTCAACAGCTTCTACATGTAAATTGACTAAACCTATCCGAAATTTAGTGCAAAAAAATTATTTATAATAGCTTGTTTAGTCATGTGTGATAAAGTTTACGGTTAGATTGACAACTAAACTTGTGCGGTACTACATCAACTTTCATTTTTGCTTTACTTCCCATTGTAGTACAGTAAATATAATTCTCCATGTCTTCCTTCAGTTAAAAAAACATCAAATCATGAAAATGATTTAAATGACATTATAAGGACGGAAGAACCACCATTTAATTTATTATTTAATCGTTTGGAATTATTCATAGAAATTTTTTGATGCTATGATTTTTAAAAGTTATCATTCTAGAGTTTAGTTAGAAATTTTATTGCCCAATTCTATTTATTCAATTTATACGTTTACATAAATAATTATTAATTATTATAAAAGCACGATAACCTTTACCGTTTGACATTTTTTATTTATTTATCAATATATTGACGATAATAACAAGATTTAATCGATTGAAAGTCAAACACAGTATCAGCTGTATGCTACGATGAGTAGAAATAAACATTGTGAAGTCAGACGCACTCTGGTTTGCTCGGGAACTTTCGGCGAGTTTCCGATACTGGGTCCAAAAATGTATTATTAATGTAATATAACTTTTGAATTAGAGCGAAAAAAAAACTAAAAACAGTTTTGTTATAAAATGTATCTTTCCACCTATTATAAAGTTTTTTTTTTGTTTCAAAAACTCATTTGCTAACCATGGGATACAAGTAAATATTTCGTTGTACAAGGATAACGTTTAACTGCAAGCAGTGGTAACGGAACGCGGTATAGTAAAACCTTTGTGCCATAACGTCTTCTAATAATAATTTTAGTAATTTTCTCAAAATCTTAATGTAATTAGATTAAATAAACAAAACTACTGTAACCTAACAAAAGTAGATTAGATAAACAAAACACAGTAACCTAAAAAATAAAATAAATGAATGGGCCGAGATGCGAACCCGTATCGAGCGCGTCGCAAGCCACTCCTACCACTAAACTACAAGCGCTCTAGCAGTTTTACATTGAAAGTGATATTTAAATTACTGGAAATTATGAAACCGCATCATATTTCGACACGAGGGTTTGAATTTACCACGTCTTAAGGTAACAGGCAAAAAGAATTCAACGCGCGATGTTGTGTGGTCTTTACAGAGATATCGTAATTTATATAGCGCGGCAAAATAGTTTCATGTATTAATGCATGCATTTTTTAAGTAGGAATTTAATATTAAAATAGCAATAAAATTCGAAATTTCTAAATCTCGAAAACTATTTTTTTTTTCAAATTCCATAATAAATTTACATACAATCATCACTATCTTCTTTGCCATCCTCCGCGATGTCCTGAAAATCGATATCGTCATCATCATTGCCGTCTCCTAAATTTATAACTAACGATACTGGGCGCAGTTTGTGTTGTTAACTTCCAAAGTTCCAAAACTTCCTTTATTTAGAACATTGTGTTTTTGTTTGCAACTTAATTTTTGACATTAGCCAATGTAACGGTATAAACCGGTGGTAGAACGGGATTACAGATAAAATTGGCCTTTTTGCCCCGACTAGCCAGCGTATGGGTGTAGGTCAGATGTTGAAAAATTTTGCACAACCAGAATAGTAAATCGTACGTAAGTCAAAATAGGGGATGAAGACGTAATCAGTTCGGTTTTGGGCGCCAGAATGTTTGGTAGTCAAAATAAGGGAGGCCGTGCCAAAATTACGAGTACATAGCGTGTCTAAACATACAAAAAACATACGCTTACCTATCCGCAATCAATCCCAGGTGTGCTGGACAGCAACTCAGCAAACCACCTGAAATAGGGCTTCAAAATAGCACTACACGCTTGTCAAATAAAGCGTGATAATCACTCTATAACGTTACGTTACTACACCTCAGTGTAAATAATTAGACATTAAATAATAATCAAAACAAAACAAAAAAATAAGCTATAGAATGCACTCTAAATGAATTAATACTCAACTAAAAAAATCAAATAAAACACTAAAGATCATTAACGCTATTACTCAATAATAAAAAAAAACTGTCACTTCGTTACGTTAAAATTCTACGTCTCTAATTTTCCGGTAGCCTTGCAATTTGTAAAACAAAACTTTTATGTAACACAAAAGGGTTTTCACAGAATTAAAACAAATTTATAAAACCTAACAAAGCTATAATAAAATAAAAAGGTAAAGAAAATATTATAAATGTAAACATACGATAATGCGTATAAACAACAAAAAAATACAAATGCTTAAAAGGCGACAGAATGTCTTCGCCAGGACCCTGCGTAACGCCGTTCTAAATCGTTTAATCTATAGATATAAATATACCGTGGGTATTTACCCACACTACAATAGGGTCAATTGCCCTTTAATACTAAAATAAAAAAAGTGTGAAGGCGGAGCGTCAGAGCTATGATTAATTACAATAAATAAATTTAAAGCAACAACTTAATTTAAAAATATACGACACCGCTTTCAAACCTTCGTTAACAAAAAAAATAATTCGAAGCACACAAAAAATCTTGAAAATATTCAATAAGAAAACACAATATTATATTACCTTAATGTCTAGAATAACACCTCTCCTGTGTTACAACAATTGAAAACGAACCAGGTGATCGGTTACTGCTATAACGGAAATGAAATCTCCCTGCTCTGACAAATGATGAATGAAATGTTGACTATTGTTCTTTTATGCACAAACGATTCCTTGATTGAATCTCGTTAAAATGTTACTGCATTAATTAAAAACTTCTTTTAAAATAATAATTTGTGCGTTCAACTTGCTTGATAACTTTTATCTCTTAAATAGTTTTATTTCCACTAACAATCCAAAAGGTTAACTACCCTTACTACACAAAAAGTTCGTTCGTTAAACACCGAAAGGTCCAATACATCAACGTTCTAAACCACCCCTTAAAGCGTAGCAACCAACGTCACCGTACTACTACTCGAGAGCGGGATCAGTTTCAGAATCCCGCAAATTACAACCAAAAATTCATCTTGAATTTTTGAATCCCACCACTCAAAAAAAATCTTATCTAATTTAGTTCCACCAATTAAAGAAATGGAAGGGGAAGATATGGTTCCCCTACACACAAATTTCGTTTTCGTCCATAAGGACTCGGTAATTTCCAAAATCTCAAACGTCAGCATAATCATCGTGAAAAACTTCTCTATATTTTCATTCAAGTACAAGCAATTAGTCCCACATTCTTCCTCTATGACTTAAAACCAACATACTCAATATTAATCTGAACCACTATAACTACTCGTCTTCTTGTCGCCAACATGACATCATATGCACATAAACCTGCATTCTTTCTTTAAGTTACTTAATTTTTACAAAACTTTTTATTATATTTTACGGAAATCAAACGAAATAAACCTTATTTACACTTATATACAACTATTTACAAATAATACGTTACTCAGCATTCAATAAACGGGGAATAATAAGGAAAACCAATCTAAATTACGGAATAATAATTCACAAACAAAAAAAACTAAAGCTCGCCATACACCTTTCCTAAAGGTCGCTACACGCGTTAAACAAATTTATTCATAAAACTCAACTTGACAACAAAAATTTCACGGTAAATCGCTAGAATTACAAACAAAATTACCCACTACGTATACAGGATGTTCAAAATACCCCGACACCAAATATTAAATCAATTGGATTAAATTTACAGTGGGCTACTGTGTAATTCTTGAACCACTTTTTCAAACAAACATTGCTTTTTATAATCGTACATACGAGATAATTCCAAAAGTGAAGTGCTCGTCATCTCATTAAACGAATTGAATTGCTCTGGTAACAGTACTTTTCGTTTGTTCAACCATTCAATTATAATTTATTTTCTCCAGGCGGTTGTTGGATTTCTAAAATCTATCATTGTGTGGTACGGTGTTTGATCTATCAAAATCGCCGATTTATTAGGGATCATTCTTCTTAATGCTGTTTATTCATTTCGTCATGGTAATTAGCCGAACGTTTTTTTTCAACGAAGCATTTGGTACAACCAAGTAAAAAGCCGTTTTCGTTGCCAATATCCAATATAATCTGTAATCACTCTTAGTCCAGATCCAGAAGGTCGCTTGATTCCCCCTCTGAATCCGTTTATTTCTTAAATTGTCCCTCGGTATTGATCAAAACTCGCGCGGTTTTCTGGGGTAACAAATTCCACCGAACCAAATTTACTTGAATAGTTTGCGTCGCACGATGTTTCTTCAGTAAAAAAAATTCCATCCGGTTTCTCTGTACTTTTTAATCGAATGTAAATATTCCGCTCTTTTAGCAGCTATTCCAGTAGCTTCCACCTGGCCTGTTCTCTAATTTTTTATAAAGTAAAGCTCATTTCTTTGACTATTTGGGTATGAATAAGATTAGTGTAAGATGGGTACTCTGCTCTCAAATGTCAAAATCGACTAGAATACGTGTGCTTATTTTTAAAAGACGGAGACAGATTTTAATCCATTGTCCCTCATCATTTTTACAAGGCTATATAATTATTAACAAGTTTATTAGGATATGGGTTATATATGTCCCGCAATGTATTTTGCAATTTCAGAGGTGGAGAAGATGTCCGAGTGGGTGATTTAGGATCTGGGGAAACTTTTCGCCATCTGGGGAAAATTTGACACATAATTGATTTTGATTTGTAACAACGTATTACAAATTTCTCCTTAATACAAAAATTTTGCGGACAATAAAAGCATACGTATGGTAACTGGAAGAGGCCAAGAGACTAAGGTTAGAGGTTTATCTGCCAATTACTAGCAACAATAGATATATATATCCAAAATGGAAAGGCAAGTAGACGTTGCTTTACTCTTTCAGAAAAGTGGGCGTTTCTAAAACAACATCTATTAAGACTGTTTATTGATTGAGGAAAATTGCCTAAGAAATAATTGCTCCCAAGAAAAAGAATGCATTACAAAAAGTGTGAGTTTTAAAATTCGAAGAAAAAAGAACACAAAACCTATGCCGTCGTTATTGTAAAATTGTAAAACATATGAGACGATATTCCTTTTACCATTTTTGTCATCTCATCTCAAGCATTTTTAGCAATGGAGTTATTCTTGTTACAAATCTGGTAGTTAAGCGAAACTAAGAAATTTTTTTCTCGAATTACCTCTCTGTTGAGTATATACTATAAAGAGAAGTTCGGCTTGCATAAAAAACCATAGGTTATGTGCAGTTCTTGTTACCTACAAGTGAATTGATCTGACACTCTCACATTACTAGCGTATGTGATATTATTAGCTCACTTATAAAAGAGAAGCACCTACCGTTTCAGTAGTAAAATACATTATGGGTCCTACCACATCTTGGAAAATGGACCCAAAGCAAGAACAACCCACACCACCATTGGTCTCACATATTCTCGCTGAATGGGTAAGAAAAAATAGAAAAGAAGTTAGTGTTGACAAAAGCCTTCTTAATCAGTGCACAACTTTGAAGAAAAATATTCTGGAAACCAAAGTTAATAAAAAAAAAAATTATCCGTACTGAAAAGAAACTATTACTTCTATATCAATACAAGGAAGCTCATATGTATACACTGATGTACCAGATATAGTTTACTCCTTGGACACTGGCAGTGAGTATCTTTGTGAATCTGTTTGCTCTGTTATTGGAAATCATACACAAGGTGTCCCAGAAATAGTGGGAAATCTCCTGGATCTAGGATCTAGTAAAAATAAGGTCACAAGTTCTTATAAAGAATTTCCTTCGAGGTTTCCCTACGTAGATATTCGCTCTTGAAGTTGATAGTTAAAAAGTGAATTCTCGCTACAACTTATTCACTGCTCAATGAATTTAAATACTTTATGGGAAAATGTCACGGTATTCGAAGCTCTTTAGATCTTTCTATTTAATTGTTCAGTGAAGTTGTAAAGGGTAGAGAGGCGCGGCACCCTGTGACTTTCTAACCACAAAAAAAAGTTTTGAGCAGCTTTTTTACCTTTTCCAAGGAAACCTCTTAATCTTTTGCCTTTATTACGTCAAAAAGGTATACTAGTTTAATTTCGATAAAATTAAAAGCTTTGGAGATGAATGCAGCTAATGATGACGATGATGATTTTAGTTCGGCTGTGATTAAATAAAACATTATGATGATTTAGTTTGGCTGTGTTTAAATAAAACATTATTTGCAAGCAGAATAATCTGGAATGCATCCAAACCTAAAAATGGACAAACTAACATAAAAGAAGAACTTTTATAAGCAATATGCCTAAGTATTAAAACATGACTCAGAAAGTGACATTGTTTAAAATCTTTAAGATTCAAATCCTGAATTATTTTGTTAAGGGCGAGGGGCAGAACACCGCCAAGTTCGTGAATCTGAAAGGCAATTGTAAACTGTTTTTTACATTTTTAAAGTTAATGTCTCATTCCTCAGTCTTTTACTACGTAAAATAGACTTATTCGATTTCAGGTAACGAATAGTAGTTAAAATTTTTATTTGGAACTTAAATAGTAATTAATTATATCCTCGATTTTTTAATTCATTCTTATATCCCCAAAGTCCTTGAGTCTATCACATATTTTAAATTTTAGCCCACTTTTCAGTAGTTGATATTAAATTTTAAAAACCTTAGCTAGCTAACATCTGCACTGTTGAAAGATGTCTGAGTAATATTAACAGAAGATATTACCAAAGTAATTGACCGGAGTAAGGTAAGAAGAGAACGGCAGAAAAATCGCTTCCAGTTAAACGATAAACTTTCTTGTACTAGTGTATGTGGGCTATACTCTGATGGACGTATAGATAATACATTGGTGCAAGTAAAAAGAGATGCCAAACATTAGCGTCAATCCATAGTTGAAGAACACATTAAGTTAATCCAAGAACCCGAGGGTCAATATTTAGGACATGTTACGGTTCTGCTGAAGACATTAAATGTAGTATTGTTGCTTTTTTTAACGATAACGAACTTGACATTACCCAGTTGGCAGCAATTGACTGTGAAATCTGACATTGGCAGAGGTCCAATTAGATTACTGCAGTAATATTGTGGCCGACCTCTTCAGTGGTTAGTTTATATGCTGCACGGGAATGAGATAGTCCTTCGCCACCTTTTTCAATATTTAGATGATCGAACTTCTGGACTCCCAGGATTTTCAAGTCCACTTGGGCGGATGTTAGTACCGTGCAAAAAACTAAGCATAGTTAGTTTTGAAAAAAATGATGGAGGTTACCTGCTCTTCCTCAATCTGTTGTCAAAGATCTCAGTACAGATCAAAAATATCTCTACGAGATATGGCACGCTGTTGTAATGGTTATTGCTCACAAAGTTTAGCCAGACGAAACCCAGGTAAAATGGTCCATTCCCGCTGGTAGACGATGGCGAACCGCATTTTGCGTTTATAGATTAGTACAGAAAATTCCTCAACTGAGTTGAAGACCCTCGCCGAATATGTAATAATAGTGTATACGCCAATGTGATTTCATATCAAGTGCAACTCTTCATGTTACGATGGTGTAGAACATCTGTGGCGTACTATTAATTTATCCCGATATCTAAGCAGAGAATTAAAAGCTGTAGTTGATACGGTTATACAAAGGAATAGGTTTGTCGGACACCCGGAAAATATACTTCTTACTAGTCATCCAATCGTCCAACTAGGGTATTTACAATCCCTTATTTCAACTTTGCTGTTGCTGATTATATTAATTTGATATACTGGCAGGAAGTTCCAGATTACAGAGCCTCCAATAACAAAAAAGTACGTCAGATGATATCTTGAAGACTTATTACTTAACAATTCGGCATTCGAAATCTTCAAAAAGTACATTTACCACACTCCGACGTTAAGTTGGTGACTGAAAGATCTACTTCCGCTTGTAGGTTTACAGCTAGCTATGGATTTATATGGGCAGGAATACATTCAAGGCAAAAAATGTCATCATTTAATACTACTAAGGCGAACTTCATCGTGGATAAATGAATTGAAAATGAGATATTGTATGGAATGTATTTATTCGTATTTTTGGTATCTATTTTTAAACTTTTCGGACAACCATTATTATATTACAATGTATGATAGTAATGCTTTTTCTAGTTTCCCACGACAATGTACATAATTATGTTTTTACTTAAATACCTATTGTTCACTGAGAAGAATGTTATTTATCTTATTTGTTTTTAAACGTTTCTGTCAACATTGGGATAATTAAACCCGTTTCTATTACAATGTATGTGTTTTCTCTAGTTGGGTCCCAAATTGTTTATAATTATATTTTTCATCACCTACCGCTTATCTCAAAATTTGTTGCAAATTGTTAATTTTACTACTTAAGAGGGTTCTAGGGGGAGGGGAGGGAGGTATAACACTGATTTACTATAGAATATTGTAGAATGTTAACATATAATCGGTCGTAACTACTGTGGTATATTGGACCTGAAGAATTCCAGATTGGTGCTAACATATTTGCAAAAGAAGGGTGTTTCTTTTACATTTTATCAAATTTTACAAGCCCGGGGGAGAGAAGATATTGTTACAAAATTAAAAAACTATTTTTCATAATTTAGTTTTATATAATGCAACTGCTGTCCACTATTGGCACAGGTATTTCAGATGTTTATTTTTTCGCAATTTAACAAAGGTCGGGAAAGCAGAAAGTATTGTCAAAAAATTAAAACATCTTTTTAGGTAATATAGTTTTATATAACGCTACTTTTGGCCACTATTGGCACAGACATTTCAGATGTTTATTTTTTCGCAATTTCACAGGAGAGGAGGCAGAAGGTATTGTCAAAATATAAAAATAAAAAATTTGGTAATATAGTTTTATTCAACGCACCCTAGTAAACACAAGTTGGCTGTTCATGTAGAAACAGATGCATTATCTGTCAAATCGTGACAATTAGATTAAACAATAGTAGTATACTGAATATGCAGATATGCATTTGATGTATGGTATGCCTTCTTGTAATGTATTAAGAGCAGACTGTACCAGCAAAGGTTCCCAAATCAAAGGGTTCCTAATAGCAAATCTTTTGAACGTGAAGATCATCGATTGAGGGAAACTGGTAAGATCAGCTTGATTAAAAATTTTGAACCACAGAAAATTTGTGCGCTATTGTATGTTAGTTTGCACCAAGTAATGCAAATAGGGGCGCTCCGCGGACAACACGTTCTCCAGTAGTGGAGGAAGACGCTTTGAATGCAGTCACTGCTGATCAAAATGTACACGGATGAAGCAGGTTTTGGAAGAAACGGAGTAATAAATTTACATAATTTACACGTTTGGGATGAAGAGAATTCACATGCGACGATTCAAACGCGTCATTAAGGACAGTTCAATATTAATGTATGGGCTGTAATTATTGACCCGCATTTGGTAGGTCAACTCGTTTTGCCACCTTGACTAAATGGGCAATATTTCTGCGAGTTTCTTCAAAATCAGTTTCTCCATCTCCTAGGAGATGTGTATATCGGAACCAGGCAAAATATGTGGTTCA
The DNA here is from genome assembly GCA_036346205.1 of Vesta saturnalis. Classification (NCBI taxonomy): domain Eukaryota; kingdom Metazoa; phylum Arthropoda; class Insecta; order Coleoptera; family Lampyridae; genus Vesta; species Vesta saturnalis. The sequence goes on from JARFJB010002129.1 coordinate 772,150, forward strand.
TGCACGACGGAGCTCCCCCTCCACCCCGAATTAGAATCACCATCGTCATCATTAATTACGGTTATCTTCGAAACGGTCAATTTTGGCGAAATCAAACTAGTGTACCTTCTTAATGTAAAAAAGGGCAAGGATTAAGAAGTTCACTTGGAGAAAGTGAAAAATCTGTCAAACATTTTTTTGAGGTTAGAAGGCCAAAGTGTGCTATTCTCCCCTGCCACCTAAAGCGTCACTGAACATTTAAATAGGCGACTCCAAGGAGCTTCAAATAGTGGTTTTTGCCTTTCTTTATTATTTTATTAAAATTTATTGTGCAGTAAAAGCTTATAGAGAAAATTCCATTTTTAACACTCAACTTCAAGAGCGAATACCTTGGGAGGGAGGCACCGGAGGAATTTTTTTATAGATACGTGTGACCTTATTTTTAGCACCCATTTTTGGACACCCTGTATAGAGAAAAATCATAAAATCTGAAAATCTTGATTAATTGAACCTCCTGTACACATAGATACAAAATTATTAAAAGCCTCCTTAAATAGAAATTTTCACTGTGGACCATTAACTAGATTTTGTTCAAAAAATAGATCTACAAAACATCGTATTGATTGGTTAAACCTATGTACTTATTAACACATATAAGGTCCAAAAATTAGATTAAAGCTTACATGCACTAACTTATTTTACAATTTATGTACATCGCCCTACTATAAGTTAGGTTTTATTACTTATGGTAATACAACATTTACGTAAGCCCATACTGTACAATTTTAGAAAATTTGGGGCAAATTCTGGGAGTAAAACAGTTTCTGCGCCGCTATGCTACTTGGCGGTAGAGAAATTTCCAAACGTTTACTAGCGGCGACAGTAATATCTTCTGAGTTATTTTTCATAATACTGAATGATTCACATTCATAGTATTAACTACACTACCAACGAGGACAGTTATCGCGTACGGGGCCAATTTGACACCTTAATTTTTCAATCAAAATCATCACCGGGAAAAAACAGTGGACTATGTATGTAGTGCCAGTAGGAAACACATATTAGATTTGAAAAAAGCAGTGTCATATATTTCTCTGATGAAGCAGGACATGTTAGTAGGATCCCACTGGTCTAGTAAATAAAAATCTGTTATGAAAAAATGCATGTTCATGTGTTTATATCTACCTAAATTTGAAAAAAATATCTAATGCGGTTTTTGTAGATTAGTAAAAACTGAGTATATATATATATATATATATATATATATATATATATATATATATATATATATATATATTGTGGGACTGCTTCATGTCCAATACTTCACCCTGTGTATGATTTCTCTAAAATCTGATATATTTTTTTCAGAGCGCATTAATAGACAGTTAAACCTGGGTATTTGAATTTTTTGTTATACTTACCTCACATTTTCAATTAAAGATTCATTTTAGAGTCAAATTTAAAATTGGCAATAATGAAATATCTTACTGTATAATAATGTTTAATTATTAAAAAGAAACCTTTAAAATAAACAGTAGCGACACACACTGTGCTCCAGTATGGTAAATACCATAATTTGAATTGATTTACAGGACCGTATTTATAAATCTGGCATATATGGTTTATCTCAAAAATTCACCCTGTATGTAACTTTTTGCACCCGTAATAGACAGAAAACAGATAAAAAATGTTTGTAATAACCTAGTTTTCTTATTTGTTTGAGAAAAAAGCATGTGTAATTATTTTAATCGGAATTAAATGAACAAGCCCAAGCAATGTTTATTCATAAATTAAGAGAGTCCATTACACATTTAAACATTCGACAAGAAAAGTGTATTGAGGCAGATGGATTTCATTTTGAACATCTTTTATAATCGTAATATTTATTAAATTGTTTTTTACTTTGTTCCACATTGTTAAAACTGTTTTATTATTTGGTTATTGCTATTTATTTTACTTCTTAATTTATGAATAAACATTTCTTGGGAAATTTAGTTTAACCTCTTGACTTGCTTTTGTTCTTAAATATGGAGGACTATAATTTGTAGAACTGCTGTAATGTTCAAATTGTACCGCCAAGAGCTCTGCTACATGTTTTGCCTCGGTGGTAATACGATTTCATGTCTCGAACTGTATGGAATATGTGGAGTACTTGCCTGATATAGCTTTTATTCTACTCCAAACCTCTGTGTTTGGGGTATTACGATTGATGTTGGTGGAATACTTTCGCCAAGAACTTCTTTTACTCTGAAGAGTGACTCGTCGCGAAAAAGCTTTCGATTTTTTAAACAAAATTAGGTTTTTATAAGTCGGATATCTCCGAAAGATATTTAACGTACGTTTTTGGGCTCTTATAGATTCTTTGATTGTCTGTTTCCACCATGGCACTTTACGATTGTTTAATTTCCCACCAGATTTCGGAATGGCAGCGTAAGCTGCATTGATGATATCATGTGTAACGTCATCTATACTCAGATTTGTAGGGCTTTTTAAGATGCAAGCGTCTAGTTATGATGCTTGGAAAACATCCCACTTGGCCTTAGCAATATTCCAATTTGTGGGGCACACTGTAGGTGTGTTTTGATCTTTAGTCTTTACAATAATTGGGAAGTGATCGCTGAAATTTAGGTCATCCAACACTCCACGAAAATAATGTTACTATACATGAAGATACCATTGTTAAGTCTACTTCTGAGAAGGAACCAAACCTAGCGCATAAATGGGTGTTTTCTCCAGTGTTCATTAGGAACAGTTGATACATATCTAAAATGTTTTCTAGCTTTTTTCCACCTGCATCTGAGCAAGAGGTGTACCATAGAGGACTGTGTACATTAAAGTGTCCGTTTACCATAAAAGGCGCAGGTACCTGACTAATGATGTCCTCAATGACTTGCTGCTACCAGTTTGTGTTTGGTAAATATATATTGCATATTGTAATCTTTAGTGGCGCAGACATTTTTATAGCAACTACTTGTAGGTCTGTCTTGATTGGTAATATTGTATACTTCACATTTTATCTTGTTACAGTTACGACTCCACCTTTTGCTCTAGTTTCAGATATAACATCTTTTCTAATTGTGTTGTATGTGCGTGTTTCTCTGGCTTAAAATGTGTTTCCTGCAAAAACAAGGTCAAAGGGACGAAATCGTTAATAATTTTTTTCAATTCACAATAGTGGTAGCAAAACCATTACAATTCCATTGGATAATGGTTCCCATGGTTAAAAATGGTGTATAAAGAAACATAAATAAATAAGTTTTATGGATAATTAACGAAATCCTTAAGTATAATAATGTATAAATAAAATTCTGTTCAAGATAACGAGAAAAAAAGGAATGTATAAAACGAACAACAACAAACGAAACCGCAATAAATTAAGATTAATTAGACGGTCAACATATACAACAAAAAACATTATTTTGTATCACAGTTGGAAATTTACAAAAAATGTCACAGTAATTAATAAATTTTATATCACATTTAGAAAATCACAAAAATATCACAGTAACTAATAAGTGTCGTCGTCGACGACAGTGGTTACTTTCCTAGGTCTGCCTCTTCTACCACCACCTTCTTTCTTTTTTTAGTTTGAGGGTCTTGTTGAGTGGCCTCAGAGTTTACCGAATCATCGTCAGATACTGACATACTATCAGCAGAATCTCGTTTCCTTTTCTCCCCACTAGGAGAAGAGCAACGAGAGGGAGGAAGTGGTATTACAAACTTTTCACCAATATTAGGTTCAATGCTTGTATTAAATATGGGTTCAAGCACTCCAATTAGTAGTGGGAGAAATTCTTTTGCGAGAGATTTCACTTCGCATCCGTATTCACTAATTGTCGATGATGAGGTTGCTTTCGCATAACTAATTTTTGGTACAGGTGTTGGGACTGCTACTTTTCTCTTGGCTTCGATGTAGGTTAGTTTTTCTTTTATTCATACCTCTTCAATGGCTTGTTCCTACTGAAGGGCAGGACACTTGCTAAATCTAGCAGAATGTAAACCTCCACAGTTAACACATGTGAGTGGTACCTCACAAGGGTTGCCGACATGTAAAACTTTTTCACATACACACAATTGTTCCCCTGTAGCACATTTGTATGAAATATGGCCAAACTTATGGACTATAAAGCATTTCATAGGCGAAGGTACATATTATCTAACATTTAGGGAGTAGAATTGTAGCAACCCTTTTTTGAGTTGTATTAAAATATACCTTAATTTAATGTCTTTCGTTTATTCGGTTGTATATAAAGCTAATTTTCCTCAACCACATACTTTTACTGAAGTTAAACGTTTTATTGGAGTGTGTTCTTGGTATAGACGTTTCATTCATGATTTTTCCACAATTTTAGCTCCGATTAATAATTTATTGAAAGGTAAGAAGAAATCTCAAAAAGTTTTATGGAATACCAAAGCGAATGATTCATTTTTGAAAATTAACTCTGTATTAGTTGATGCTCCTATCTTAGCAAGCCTTGATTTTTCTAAAACTTTATATTTATAATGTGATGCTTCCAATTGTGGTGTTGGATGTGTTTTAACACAAGGTGAAGGAGAGGATGAAGTTGTCATTGCTTATGGTTCTCGTACTTTAAATAAAGCCGAGCAAAATTATTCAGTTACCGAACGTGAGTTACTCGCAGTTATTTTTGGAATTCAAAAGTTTAGACCTTATATTGAAGGTACCCATTCTAAAGTTATTACTGATCATCATTCACTTATTTGGCTCAATAATTTAAAAGATCCTTCAGGTCGATTAGCCAGATGGAGTGTTAAACTTCAACAATTTAATTTTTAAGTTATTCATCGAAAAGGTAAACTAATGTTGTTCCTGATACACTTTCTAAAGCCACTTTGGAGGTTAGTTCTCTAGAATTTTCTGCTGTAGATTTAGACGATTGGTATAAGAAAATGTTAGCCAACGTTTCTAAAAATCCTGAATTAATTCCTGATTGGAGAGTTGCAGATCATAAACTTTACAAATGTATTTCAAATGATATAAACATCGAATCCAATTTAGTGGAATGGAAGTTAGTTGTTCCGAAATCTTTGAGGAAAGGTATTGTACAGAAATTTCATGATGATCCTACATCATCACATTTTGGTGTTTTTAAAACTTTTTTAAAAATTAAAGAATTTTATTATTGGCCAAAAATGAAGTCCGATATTTCCAAATATATTAGAAATTGCAATATTTGTAACCGAAGCAAGTCTTCACAGTTTAATCATTATGGTTTTATGGGTAAAGAGAAAAATGTTTCTTATCCTTTTCAATGTACTTCGTTTGATTTAGTGGGTCCTTTTCCTAGATCGAAGAGTGGTAACACAGTTTTATTAGTTATTTGTGATTTGTTTACTAAATTTACTTTGATTCACCCTATGCGCAGTGCTACTGCCAAAAGTATTTGTCAATATATTGAAAATTATGTATTTCTAGTTTATGATGTTCCTCAAATTTGTATGGTGGACAATGGTCCTCAATTTAAAAGTGCACAATTTAAAAATGTAATGAGTTCTTACAAAGTTCAATCCATTTGGTTCCATGCAAGTTATCACCCCCAAGTAAATTTTGTTGAGAGAGTTAATTAAGTGGTAGGTACTGCATTTAGATCTTATATTAAAGATGATCACAAGGAATGGGATTTTGAAATTCATAAAATTGCCCATGATATTCGTAACGCTGTTCATGAGTCTACGAAATTTTCACCTTCCTTTTTGGCATTTGGTCGGACAGTTCCGATTTCTGTAGATTTTTATGGTCGACTAAAGGATTTTAAAGAGGATGATTTATTTATTACTAACCATGAACAATTAGTTCAAGATTTAAATGAACTTTCACCTGTTTTTAAACTTGTTAAACAAAATTTACATGCAGCTTATGAAAGATATTCAAAATCTTACAATTAGTGACGGCGTCCATTGAAATTAAACGTCGGCGATTTAGTTTGGAAAAAGAATTTTACTTTATCTGATGTGACTAAGAATTATAGTCAAAAGTTAGCTCCTAAATTTATTGAAGGGAAAGTTGTTGAGGTGTTAGGTCCAACTACGTACCGATTGGCCACCCCTTTTGATGATAAACCATTAGGTGTTTTTCATGTTAAAGATTTAAAACCCCATTAGTTCTTATTTTCCTTGTTCCTTCTTATTATTTTTCTACTTTAGTATTTTTGAGATTCTTACATTCTGGTTTTCTTATTTACATTTTTATCATTTTGATGATTTTTCAAAGTAATGTGATTTTTTGTGCTTATTTCGCACATTATTTTATTTTATATTTTTGTGGCATTGCAAACCACTTATTTTATTTTTGCTACATTTGTTAGCACGATGGTTGATATTTAGATCACATCGTGAGATTGTTTTGCGATTTTTGGGATATTAGTTCTCGGGCAGATTATCTTCTTTTATTGGATTTACAATTTGCTATTGTTACAATAGTAAAATTTAAGATAACCATTTTGAGTTTAGCTCGGATCAATAATTTAACGTGGAATTTTCAAACTCTTAACCGGTGATAAGAAAACTAGTAATGCTTGTTTACATTTTTATTTTTTATTTGATTTAGTTATTTTAGTTTCCCTGCAATTGTTTTCGAAATTCTAGCTTTTGACTATCCCTGATTTGTCTAGCGTACTATTCTTGGACAGTGCTTGAGGACTTCCGTTCGCCTCGTGTCAACCTCGATTAGTTCACTTCCCGATTGTGACTTCTAGATTATGATGTTTTAGTAGTTTTAAGGAGGGGTTGTTGTGTTCGTAAGAGTGCATCATCCTTCTCTTTGCTACTTCACCTAGATTTCGATTTATTTACAAAACGTGCGTGTTAGTTAGGGGTGTGTTTAGTCTTGGACGACGACTGTGGAGCAACATGAAACCTGAATCTCGTGAAGGGTAGAGTGGCCTCTCTTGTTCTCCACGACGAAGCATCCTGAGCTAATTTGCCATGGAAATAGTCGTATCTTGGATTTACCGATTTTGATGTACCGAACGTGGCTGTGGTAGTTTTTATTTATTTTATTAATCTTTATTTAGTATTTTGATTTTTCCCTTTTTATTTTTATTTACATTTTATTTAGATTTTGGGTATTAGTGTTTACATTTTGCTTGAATTTAAATAGTTTGACATTTTTTATTTCCTTTAATTTTTCTCAATTCATTTATTAGCTTAGTGTTTGGAATCTCCGCTTTGGTGATCTCCAACTCCAAATTTTAGGAGGGGGTGTGTAACATCCATTTTTTGAGTTGTATTAAAATATACCTTAATTTAATGTCTTTCGTTCATTCTTTTGTAAATATAAGAAAAAGTTTTTAATTATTGAAATATAGGTATGAGGTGGGCAACTTAATTTGCATATCTTCTTAAGTGCATATTTCTTAATGGATTTTATTACCTCTTTAAATCATTTTTCTGATCATTTTATTCGCGCATTACGTCATCATTGACGTAATCCTGCTCAAATCTTTTGCACACGAGTACATCATCTACTTCCAAAGCATCCATTTTGGTTACTTCCTGATGAACGTTAAGAGAAGCAGAAAGTTTTTTTGGGTTTTCCCTAAATTTTGTGTGAAAGTGCTATTAATTTGATGGTACGATATCTTTTAACGCGTAATACTAAAAATTTATACATTTGCTCTTTTCATGCACTTTTTTTACTGCATTTTTATTTTTTACTGTTACTTTAACTTTTACTTTTACATTTAATATTACCGCTTTGGAATGCACAATTAATTTTACTGTTGCGTACGCTTTCATTTTATGATTGCAATTTTTGCATTCAAAACTTCAAAATAACGCAATAAATATTAGATTCAAAATTGCAAGAACTGTATAAGAGATAAAATTCCTTTCATGAGTTAGTTTACTACGTAAAACATTATTTCAAGATATTGCGCAATAATGGTGCAAGGATGACATCACCTTGGTTGACCGTTTCGTAAACATTTAGATACCAGAGGTTATGAAAAAATGTGTGTACAAAAATTTTACAAAGATACTTATGTAATGATTTTTTTAGTAATTTAAGGATAGTTTTAGGATATATTTTATTTAATCATATCACATTAACTGTTAATAAACATATTTGTATATTTTTTATTGTTTTACATTTTGATCAAATTTTAGTGTAAACTCGGTTTAGTTGTTCCGACATTATTAAAAATAACTTGGTGTCCGAGATCATTTTATTAGTATTACATTAATTTTTTTATTATGTTCGGTGGAAGTAAGCGAGCAGATTTAGTGGTAATTAAGCAAATCAAAATATTGAACCTACCCTACTTAAACTACCAACTGGGACAAAGGCATTATTTGTGGTGAATGGTTAGTATTTCCAGTCAGTTTCACGATTTGTTTGGAGAACTTTTTACTCATATTTTTTTATTCATTTATTATTAAATTTATTACATTATTTACACCACCTTATATTTGCAGAATACCACTTTAATATTTTTTGGTAATACCTCTGACTATTGAAGATTAAGACATGCACTGGGGAATCCCTTAGTTCGCCATTTATTTTAGTCTTTACTCTTCGTACATCAATAACCCCTTGATTGCTTAATTCCGCGCGTGTGTCGTCGATAGTGCAGTTTAATAGATCACGACAAAAAATAACGCTTTAAAGGTGTTTATCGTCCAATGTGGTATTACCTCTATTTGAAATATGTCAAATCTAGTTTTCTTTTGTGCCTTACTACTTTGAACACTAGAAACTGTTTTAATCAGTAACCCTTCTTTAGTCTTTCTAGTCATCTTTAAATTACCAAGGGTTCCGTATACAACTTTTTGAATAATAAATGGGCTAATCTTGTCAAAATTCAGCCCACCCTTCCTTTTAAGAGCAGGGAACCGTGGTTGTACCTCCTCCGTATTCTTTGATTTTGAGGGAATATTAAGTGGACCTTCTTCCACTCCCACGCTTAATGAGTTGGCACTCGAAGGTTTGTGAGGCAACACATTCATATGGTTCCCACGAGAACGGAAAGAAGAAAATGTCGACCACCGCAGAGCTCCCATACTGCGGCAAGGCACCAATTACTGTGGAGAGAGACCAGGTTCTCCACAGGCGTTTCAACGTTAGGCATCAGGAATTCCCCTGGCCACACTCAGGCTTCCCCTAGCGCAATCTCTTCGGCACTTAAAATGCCAAACGACTTTGGGATTGGGGAATTTTTATAGAGGTTGCCTTCCTTGCAGTCTAGGCGATGAAACCAAGGCTAGCTGTACGACGTTCCCTAGCCACGCCCTGCTGGAGTCTGAAGTACAGTTCGCGGTTGCGGTATTGGGACACGGCTAGCGCTCAGCCGTCCCCAGCAAAGGCATCCCGGGATTGCCACACCCGTATACGCTTTTGACGGCGCATGTCCTGGGAAGAGTAGAAAGGAAAGGAAGAGGTCTCTCAGACTGCACTGGGAGCCTGAAGAGAGCAAAAGTTAGAGCGAGGGTGCTCCGACAGAAAAGAGTTAAATTAATGACAGTCACTCAAGACTAGTATAAGAAAAATAAGCCTCCAGCTAAGGACAAGCAGGTTGCCGTCCCTGTCCTGGTTAGTTACAAGGCCCCACATGAACTGGTCTGCGACTCCGTATTACGTAGAGCTAACAGCGACGGTTTAACGTCACGAGCTCATATTTCGGTGTTGGCCTTGCATCACTTATGATCATTTGCAAGGTCCTTCCCCTATCCGCCACCGGGGGACGCGCCTAGTATGTGGTTCAACCCCTACGTTAAGTTATTGTTATCGTAATTTAAGTTTTCGGTGATATGTTTTGGAATGACGAGTGGTCGTTATGCCAACGTTAATATTGCGTTTTCGTTTATTTTGTTAATTAAAATTATGTTATACAGAATAACCATGCATTATTAATGAGTTAATATGAAAATTTTGATACGATACAAGAATACAGAATTCTTTATGCAACCTAAAACATAATAAGTAAATTGATCAATTTCACAATTAAAATAACAGTCCTTAAAATTAAAGTGTTTCACAAAATATACAAACCACATACCGATGGATGGAGAACTTCCACTGTAGGAGCGATTTATTTAAGCAGCACAATCATAACCGTTATTGTTGTTGGTGTTCCTTCATTGGTGTAAGTATGGGAATGGAAAATAGTTTCTGATTTGGATATAAACAATCAACACGCTGATGGTTTTTCGGAGATAGAACGATAATGTATGGAATTCAAACTACTGTCGATATGTACGTTGGTACATCAACATCGTAATTTGGAGCAGCTAAAAGAAGCAGAGAATTTACGTAAGTCTCTGAATTCTATACATACTTATTAGTTTACATGCTGGTCTGGAAATAACAAGATCATGTATTACATTTATGTTGAATTATTGTTATCAAAAGAAAAAAGGAAAGGATACTTACCAAAAGTAAAGTTACCTTAATGTGGTTTAATCATGTGCATATAACACAAATTCATATCGCATGCGCGGGATGTAATTAATTTGATTCATGGTGTTTCACTAAAAATGGTAAAGCATACAAAATGTTTTCAATATTTGTATAAATTCACAATTGGATTCATTTTGATCAAGAACTTATGTTTATATGAATTGCACAGTAAAGTATTTTGATCCCTATCCCCATGAGAATGCTAGCCGAGGCCATTTAATTGAATCATACAATTCATGTAAAAACTAATTTAATTTTTATAATTATGGAGGCATCATAATATATATATATATATATATATATATATATATATATATATATATATATATATATATATATATATATATATAATGTGTTGTAGTATTGCCTGAAATATTGATGGATCCTGTATAGTAATCAACCGAAGTTCATAAACAATCTAATATTACATAAAAATATTAAAATAAGGTAATGCAACTATTATATTAAATATGGACGATTATTACATTAAAATAGAACAATTGTTGGGATCAGAGTCATATCGTGAAATACCAAAGATCTAACAAGAAAGTTTCTTTTAGAAACTAAAGAACTTATTAAATTATCATGTATTCCTGAAGAAACAAGAAATAAACCGACTAATTCTGAAGTGGAGGGTGATATAATGGTCAGTTTTGAAGTTGTTTCACTTTTTACGAAAGTCCTTCTAAAAGAAGCAATTGAACACATTGATTCTCTTTTTCCAAAGGATATAACCATACTTTTTCAGCACTGTCTTACTACCACTTATTTTCAGTAGAATAGTAAATTCTATGAACAGATTGATGGTGTAGCAATTGCAACAGGCGCAATACCTGTGGTTATTGCTTTTGTTTGTTTATATTTGGGTTCTTTTACAATTTTTTATAATTTCAAAATCAGTGAATAAAATTTTATGTTGTTTGCTTGAGAGTTTTAAATGATTTCTTTTTAAGTTATCTGAATAGGTTTAATTTTTAAAGATACCATTCAATGGTTAAATTGTACTTTGCTTGCTATTTAGTTTTCAGTTTGAGTAAATCAACTTTAATATTTATTTCATCGGATTCCTGCCTTATCAAGATGCGCCAGCTAGCTCAAATTAAAGAAATGATTACCGTTATCAATGACCAAATTTATGCTCCATTTTACTTGCTTAATTATTTAGATTTGTATTGAGTTTATTTCCTTCAGCATTTACACATTCAATACTTATATAAGCTGTTAACAGTAATAATCTTTAATAATAAAAATAAATCAAACGTTATACTCATTGAATTACTAAGATTCGCAATGCAGAAATGTTTTGTTCACAATAAGAATAACATATAACAATAAATAATTGTAATATTCTTACTACAAACATGCAACAATAATTATTTATCAAATTTGAATGGAATGTTCTCCTTTCAGTATTGATATTCAAATTCAGAGAAAATAAAACACATAAACGTCTCTTTAATTACACAATTACAATTCGTACTTATCTGTCACTACGTTGAAGGCCAATGACGTACCCACGGTGTGGCCAGACCGGTGTGCGAAATCCAAACGCCTTGGTCATTGTGTTCTCGAAATACCTTCTTTTGATCTTTGTTGGGGATGAGTACAATTCCAATTCCCTTTCCAACAATTTTAAGATTTTGTTATTAATTACTGGATATATTGCTACTTCTTTAGTGATCACTTCAATTGTTCATAGTTTTAACTACAAAAATCGTGATACAACAAACCGCAACGCTTCCTGTTTGAACATGAGTAAATTCGAGTTATTGTTCTTTTTTATATTGGTATACAAATTTGGATCGAACACTGTATTTTATATTTATTGTTCAGTATTACACATAATTGATGACCGTTTCTGATACGTTAAAACGCGTTATTTTAAAGTATTATGTCACCTTTAACGCGATTTTAAATTATGGCGTAATCTTTTTTATTATCACCAACTCGACCAAATTTACACTTTGTTTCACTTGGCCTTTTATTATTGTAATAAGGGAGGTATTTTTACATTTTTCCTTTTATACCACTAGATTTTACTACTTACTGTTTCGCAATTTACATGGAAACTTGACCATTAATTGGTCACCCGTGCTGCGGCATACATCGACTAACTACTATCTACTATTAACATTGATTTCCCTTCTACAATCCATTTATGCACTTGCAAACTGCCGCGTTAATTTAAAAGCTTTATAATTAAACATGTAAATACTCATTGAAAATAAACAAACTCAAGCTTTTCATCTTAATATTAAATACACTTACATACAAATAACCAATAACCATTTCTTTACCCAGAAAATAACATGTAACTACTTAATGTCATGTAACATAGCCAGAAATTTTGAATTTTCTAAGGCACCGGTTACATAATGACTACTAGTACCTTTAGTCCTGTTATAGCTAATGTTTATATACTAAAATTTGAAACACTAGCATTACAAAATACATCTAAAAACCTTCAGTTTGGTATAAATATGTTCTATGACACATTTGTTATTAGGAGACATGGAGAAGAGGCACAGTATGAGTTTTTGATAGATACGTTCATAAATTATCCTACCACCATCCACGTCAAAAAATTGGTGTAATTAAATCTTTAGTAGATCGAGCAAGACGAATTTGTGACCCTGTGGTCGCCAGTGGTCGCGCGTGAGCATTTTACTCACACACAGTTTAAAATGACATACGCTGTTGTGGTAATTAAAATCAAGAATTCAAGTCAAAAAATAATTATTTTTATTAAATCTTAATACATTAAAATATGTAGAAACTAAAGTTATTCAGTAAAAGGTTCTTCAAGACAGTTTGCACAAATACATTTTAGATGTTCGTATACTTGTAACACTTGACGCAATTTTTTTTTGTTTTTCTATTTTTTCGTCGTGGACACAATGAACAAAATCCTCTTTCTGACGTACTAGCAGACTGCAGCGTTACTTCTACCTCAGCTATCTTTTGCATCGAGGTTCGTAGCTCTAGGGATAAATTGGTAATTGCTATCCTTGTTGTAATGTGTGGTTTCATTAGTTTCAAAGCGAGCTGTTTTAAAAAAAATCTGCGTTTTAGTTTTTCTCCAGTATTGGCATGGTATATAATTTGACTGTTGATTCCACCAATATTTAGCATACAGAAAAATATAGTTAGTGGCCAACGACAACTTATTCTAGCTACTGAATAGTTACTTACCAGTTGGTCAACTACACCGACCCCACCTTTTGTGCTGTTATAAAAAGAAATGATTTCTGGTTTGTTGTATTTACCTGTATCATTATCTATCGTATCACTCGAATGTAGAGTAGAAAGCAGCAATACGTTTTTGTTTTTTTTGGGGGGGACATATGAAACGATACTTCCAATATCTGAAAACCCAAACATGCTACTAAATTGAAGTCTTCCTTTAGTATGTGTAAAAATTGGGGGTAATTCTCGTTTATTCTTTCGTATTGTGCCTACAATTGTCGTTCTTAGTTTTATCAATTCTGTTGCTAATGGCACAGATGTAAAATAGTTGTCCATTGTTATGTTCCTTCCCGTGTTGAGTATAGGAGAAGCTAGTCTTCTTTCAACGCTACCTGCTTTATTGTCATTTCTGTGAGGTCCTTCTGGTTGCTTACCTCGATAGATTTCCATGTTTGAGGTGTAGAACGTTTGACAATCCACCAAGGAGTAAATTTTGATGCCATACTTTGATGGCTTGTTTGCAATGTATTGCTTAAATTTGAAACGGCCCCTAAATGCTGGTAACATTTCATCTATGGTCAAATATTCTGCTACTTGGTAATGTTCCAAACATTTTTTTACAAAACCATCAAACATTGATCTAATTGGTGCGAGATTGTCTGTAGCTTTTCGTTGTTCCTTGTCGTTTACATCGTCAAATCGTAAAGCTCTCAAAAGCGTGTAGAACCTTCGATATGACATGCAAGCTCTAAAGCAATCGCCATTTATTCCATCGTTTTCCCATAATTCTCTCACGTTCAGATGTTGAGCTTTCTTTACTCCAGCCATATACAAAAGATCAAATAGACACATTATTTCTTCAGTACTAGCGGCATTGCAATCTCTTTCGCGTGTATATCTGGTGCGCATCATTTCCAAATAGATATTTGTACAGGTTGTCCCATTTTGGTTGTTCTCGCAGGGTATCTCAGTTATTAGCAAAGATACAGAGATGCGGTTTTTGCGAACGTTGGCTACTTTTTTGTGAAACAAAAGATGGCACAAACAGAATTACTCTAGCTCTTCTCATTTTTGAGATACAGGGCGTTTTTGAAAAAGTTGCATTTTGAGACAGCCCCCGTATCTCAGCTATACGATAACTTATAGAAAAAGTGAAAAGTGTTCTTTATATAATTTTTTCCGTAGAATGCAGTGCTGTTTTCAGAATGAGTATACGGGGTCAGGTCAAAAAGTTATCGGGATCAACTTCATTTTTTTTAAATGGGACACCCTGTCTATTTTCTCATAATTAAATTTCTCTTGTTCTAAGCACTTCAAATATATATAACAATTATCACTTATTTTGATAAATAGCGTGGTATTTTGTATTATTAACTGAATTTCTTAGTAGGCTTTGAATTCGTAATGTTCTATTGTTTTTTTTGTTCCTAATATAGAAAACCATCATTATGTAATTATATGTCATTGAAGAAGATACAAATTTCGGCAAAATAATTTATTTTATTTCCAGAATTGTTGATTTGAAACTCATATAAATATTGGATGTATTTATTTATAAATTTAGAGACAAACGAAAATAAGAAGAATTAAAATTTTATAAATATTGCTCAATTTGCTGACCATTATGGTCAAGACAAATCCTACATCTCCGAAGAATTTCTTGAATGGATCTTAATTAAAATAGGGGTCTTAAACGTAGTTCTTCAAAGGCTTCTCTTGTAGCATTCATCAAAGCTTCTTGAGTTTCATACCGTCTTTGATGAATTTTATTTTTAAGGTAGCCCCACAAAAAAAAATCTAAAATTGATAGGTCTGGGGACCTTGATGGCCAATTAACTGGTCCATTGTTACCAATCCAATGGTTTTGAAACATTGTATTGAGGTAATCTCTTACTAGTCTTGCATTGTGGCAAGGTGCCCCGTCTTGCTGAAAATAAACCTCTCTTAGCTGGGCTAAGGCAAATGTCCAAAATTTCCAAATATCGTTGATGGTTCAAATTGCCTTCAAACATGTAAAATGTTAATCTGCCTCCTAAAATGAAACAGGACACATTGAACCCAAACCTGCCTTGCTGCTGACGGATCACGGTAACATGCCGATTTTCGTTAGACCAGAAACGATTCGTTGCACGATTGTAAATTCCGGCGGAGCTTATATGGCTTTCATCCGACCATATAACTAAACGACCAAAATTACCATTTTCTTCACTTTTCTGAATATACCATCTACAGAAATCGATACGCAATTGAGCATCACCCGGATGCAAGTGGTGGATGACTTGAGGTATATATGGTTTATAATGGTATTTTTAAATATTTTTGATACTTTCGTTTTGAAATGCCCACCGATTCTTCTATTTTTCTGCAAGACGTATAATTTTCGTTAACAGTGACCTCTGCAAGGACATTTATTTCATTATTTTCTTCGTTTTCTTTTCTATATGTTTTGGCGCGTGGCCTTTCAAACGATCCGTGATTTTCCAAATTTTGTTTTAACCTAATGAATGTTTTTTACACGGTTGCCTTCTTTCCGGAAATCTATAATATTCACATTTTATTTAACCCAAATGATGACTAACATTCCAGTAAATATAAATACCTTTCAAAATATATTTCCTTCGCTTGCTCTGCATTAAAATTTGTTTGGTAATAAACCCCAATCATATCTAATTTCTCATAGTTCTCGTACCCTAAATTATTCGCCATGGTTTGAAACTTTGTAAAAATTCAAAATAACGAAAAGAATATTGAAAACTTTACTAACAATAAGGATCTCAACAATCAACAAATTTGCAAATATTGACAAATGTCAAAAAAATGAAGTTGCCATGGTAAAACAATTGCAGTACCAAAGGCCACTAACAAATCCAGTTAATAATTTGAAATACTGCGCTATTTGTATAAAAAAATGATGAATGCTATACATATTTGAAATGCTTAGAACAAGGAAAATTTAATTATGAGAAAATAGACAGGGTGTCCCATTTAAAAAAAATGAAGTTGATCCCGATAACTTTTTGACCTGACCCCGTATACTCATTCTGAAAACAGCACTGCATTCTACGGAAAAAATTATATAAAGAACACTTTTCACTTTTTCTATAAGTTATCGTATAGCTGAGATACGGGGGCTGTCTCAAAATGCAACTTTTTCCAAAACGCCCTGTATCTCAAAAATGAGAAGAACTAGAGTAATTCTGTTTGTGTCATCTTTCGTTTCACAAAAAAGTAGCCAACGTTCGCGAAAACCGCATCTCTGTATCTTTGCTAATAACTGAGATACCCTGCGAGGACAACCAAAATGGGACAACCTGTACATACTGTTATGTACTGAATTGTCTCGCTACTAAAATACAGTAACCAAGAGTCAATAATACTTTTTGCATTTTTTGCATTTCCTTTCACGCCAGGCATATTTGTAACAATGTTTCGATTCATCCTAAATGCACTAACACAAAATGTTTTTACAGTGACTACTAACACAAAGCACTAAAAACTTTAAAAATATTAAATAAAGGTATTTATTAAAAATTATAACGTGAGTGGTCGCGTGATGAGAAAAATGCTCACACTAGTGACGGCGCACAACCAAATGATTAACTGACCGTTGAAAAATGCAGTTTTACCACCGAACTATGCGGTGCACGCATAAGGAAACCATAAAACTCAGCTAAAAAAATTCGCAAAGCCCTGCTCGTTTTTACAAACAATTGTCATCAAGTAAAAAATATTTGTGAGCAAATTGCTCATATAGCGACCACTGGCGGGTTAATGTTGGTACTGCTTTTCGTCCTTTTATAGCTAATGTTACAGGTAAAACTATGTTCGTTCACAACGTGAATCTGTTGAGATATATACACACACTAATAATTTTAAGAGACAAAAATAAAATCTCCGTTTAAATAGGTTTTGGCATAATTAAAAAAGGTATAATGATACGTCTTGATTTTGATTTTAATTTTGGCTTTTGTTATGTCTAGGTATTCTGATCTGCTTTTACTAGACCTTCAAGAAAATTATTTACCAATTATGTCTTAAATTATCACATCATTATAATTTAACCTAAGTAGTTGAAATTAAAATTAAAGTTAAAAAATGGCACAAGACGTTCTGTATTATGCGTTTCATTGTTAATAGCACTTGCAATTATTGACAAAGCTATTTCTTTGTTAGATTTAGTTGGATTAGTTTATAAGTGTGAATACTTCTATTATTTTCAAATTCAACTTACATCATAACTTGATTAAATTTTGTTAAATGTTTTTTTTGCTAACATTTTTCAATGTTAGCCTTCGGCCGTTAGACGGTGTTCTAAATTGTCATCTTTAAGACAGTTTAACACTATTTAGTTTTCAATGATCTAATTATTCTTTACTAAAATTTAATTCTATGGTTGGCTCAAACTGTTATATTAACAGGAGGCTGATGTTTATGTTTTAATTCTTCAACTTTCACAAAATTGTTTTAACGTCTTCAACAATTTTAATAGATATTACTACTGACGAAGATAACTGTAAATGTTATCGTTTAGATTGTGTAGTATAAAAATACACCATTAAAAAAACCAAAAAAGATAAGTATTTTGCTACGACCTACAACATTCTATTCAAACAACCTGAAAAAAATTAGCAAATAATTAACTTTTCAGTTTTTTTTAGTATTTTAGGTAATTTGCAAAAACAACTGATATTTATGAAAAATTATAGATTGTTGACGATGATTAAAATTATTAATTATTTATCGTGCTACCTATAGTTCACCAATAGTTTACTAGATAAAAAAATATGATTTGTCGTACGACTTGAATCGATAATTACAGTCTGAATGATAATCGTACAGTGTTGTGTTGTCGTACGACGGATCGTAAGTCCAAATCATATCGTATGGTAGTATGAACCTATCATAAAACTTGGCGTACTACTCGATTTGCGACTTCCAGATCGCATCGTGTGTGCAGTTTTGCGATATCTGACAAACATTTGTACTTACCTTTATTAAAATGGATTCTAAACATAAAGATTTTTGGGAAGAATTTATAACCTTGTACAGGCAACGTAGTTGTATGTGGAACCCAAATTTTAAGCACTATGCGGATAAAATTAAACGTAACTCCAGTTACGAAGATTTGCTGAGAAAGTACAAAGAAATATACCCCAAAGCCACACTAGATATTTTGAAAAAGAAGATCAACAATATTCGAACAATATTTAGACGTGAATTAAAAAAGTAAGTAAATTGGGAAAATTGAGTGAGAATAGTAGAGGATAGCCATTTACCAGAAAGTCCACTGCACAGCTGCCAACCTATGGATCAAATATACATCAACTACAACTCATTGGGCGCAAAGCATACGTAACCCACTAACAACCAACACATACTGTTTCACCAACTCATCAGAGTCATCACAAACTTGTTTCCTCCAAACGCACGTTAATGCCCTACCTTCTTCAAATGATGTACCATTTTCATTGTCTGAATATATTAATTTTCGCAGTAAATGATGCTAATTCAAGGTCTATAATAATAAGCGTTATGTTGGCATTTAAGTATTTGACAATACAACACGTTGCTTTAACTTTAAAGTGTTTTCTTACCTTTAAGTAATGCTGTTTTAATGATTCATATGTAGCTTGACATGTCTCAGGATTGATTTGGCTTAAAGATTTTGAAGAAATTGCAGTACTAAACTTTAATTCCTGTTACCAAACATCGTAGAGTAACTGTCAGACATTCCTCTGCAGTTATCGCACTCTTCATATTATCTCGAACTAACTACAAAAGCGAGTTATATGTGTCACAGTCCATTCTTAAATAATTTTTGAAATCACTAGGTTCAGTATTACGTAGCTCATTAATCAAGTAGAGTATGGGAATACATGTTCCTGTTCACTATCCAATTCTTACACCATTTCTTCCTTTTTCTTTTGTTTTCTTGCGAGTCATCTAACAGGAGTACTGCCGCACCAATTGCGTCTTGACAATTGTGGCATTTTGTTAACTTTTTTCACTTATCACGTCACTATGCTTCTAGGCACCTATAACTGCACACTGAAGTTTGGTTTTATAGTTCGCGGCATTTGTCGTTCGACTTATCGTTTACGTTTGTGGGAAATTACGTCGTACGATACAATAAGACGATATTTGATACGACTATCCGTTGTACGACAAATCGTACCGTTTCTAGGACGCTTTAAAATGTATGTTGAATGATCGCAATATGTGAATTACTAGTAATGCGTATGTGTAAATTATACTGTGATAATGCAGTGTATACGTTTTTTGTATTGTATCTGGTTTCATTTTCATTTCATTTATGGGTCAACCAGTGAACATTGGAATTGCGTGTACTACAAAGTTAACCGCACACAAACGAGTACAATTCTTAAGGGTCAGTTTTCTTAATATTTATGTATTTTATTATACTTATAGACCACGACCACTGCATGAATTTATTTTCAATTATATCATAATTAACATTAATGGCTTTTGGAATACGTCATAATGCAATCAACCCATAAGATAGAATATAATTTTTAGTCTCGGTTAACTTTAAAAATTAGAAGAACTTTGTTAACTGTTTAACTGTTTGCATAAATTTTTATTTCATATATTGAACATTAATGCAGATACTTAACATGATGCAGGTCTTGGAACAAATAAAATTAAAACCATTACAAGAGGTCATTTTTTTAACACAATTGGCACTATCATCTATATCCCCAACAACCACTATGGACAATACAAATATATATTTCTTATCAAGTTTAAACATACTAGCTAAGGACAAAAACGTGTAATAGCCTTAATGTTGAGGTGACAACTTGTAACGGACGTCACGTTGGGTGTCGATTTGTGTTAGTTTTTTAAATATATACCGATATGGGCGCCACTGAAACGGTGCGTAAACATGGACCTAATTCTGCCGTTTGCTTACCCTCGTCACAAACATTGAAATATAGTGTTCTTTATTTTACTTCATTAATTTCACAGTTCTCTAATAAAAATTTATATTGTTTTTGTGAGACGCAAAATATTACTTTTTCAATTGGATCTGAATGGTTTTAATATGTAAACATGTCATTCATTAGTTAAATTTTATTTTTTATTACTATCATGTTTCGGTGTGAGAAAATGAACCTTAAAAGTTTGCCCACGAATTCCTTTTTATCAGGGTGCCCCAGCTCGCTTAATCCTAAAAGAAATAACCACTGTCATTACTTATCAAAGTTGCATTCAATAAATTTACTTGATGTATGTGGTATTGAATTTATTTCCTCTAGTATTCGTATAAGCTTTTTTAATATTAGTAATCTTGAATAATAAACATAAATCAAAAATGATACAAATTTAATTACTGAAATTCGCAATGCAAAAATGCATCAATGTTTGCTTACAGCAACCAATTCTATACCTAGGTTAGTATTTCTTAATAGTAACATGCAAAAATAATGTTTCTTAATGGCAATTAAAGGAATATTATTCGTCCAGTGATGTTATTCAAACAAATTCAAAGGAGAATAAAACACAAAGATATTGTTTTTATTGCACTGTTAATAACACCTTACTTGTTCGTCCCTCGTTAATGTTGATACGTACTATTGCGTTTCTACGATGGCATTCGGGGCGTTTTGCCGCTTCTTCCGTACGTAGATCTTCCTTGTCTTCTTTTATTCTCACGATGTCTTGTTTACATCTTTGTTGTGGATTAAGACTGTTGCAATATTCTTTCAAACAATTTTATGGTTTTGTTGATAATTGATGGATATATTTAGTCTTTAATAATTACCTTAACTGTGTATAGTTTTAACTACAAAAGCTTGCGACAACAAACGGCAAATGAACCACAAATCGCAACGATTCGTTTTTGAACATACATAAATTCGAGTTATTGTTCTTTATGTATTGATTTATCAATTTGGATCGATTATTGTCTTTTATCCTTATTATTGAGTAATAAATACCATTGATGGCCGCTATTGATACGCACTAAGGCGTTACTCTAATTATTACGTCACCTTTAACGCGATTTAAAATTATTGGGTAATCTTTTTTATCATCAATCTGACAATCGTCGCACTTTTATCACTTTCACTCTTTATTAAATCAATGAGGAAAGTATTATTTATATCACAATATTAACCAAATTATCTGGTAACTTCACAATTTATAAGATAGCGTGTCCATTAATTTATCACCCGTGCAGCAACAATAACAACCTCCTAATTTCAACTATACCCACTAAAAAAATGACTACCATTCATGCTTTCGTCAATTTGCCACGTTATTTAAATGCTTTCTAATTAAAAATGTACATACTTATGAAAACAAGTTCCCTTTTTTTATCTCCACACTAACTAAATTTATACCTCAGTAACAAATAATCATTTCTTTATATAAAAAACGACATATACTATTCAATGCCCTATAGCTTAGCGCGAAATTTGAATTACTCGTACATCCATTTCAGTAACCCCCCTAGTTGTTGGATCAACTAATTTAGTTGGTACAAGAGCGATACAACTCCATAATAAAACAAAAAGAATTAGCTTAGCGATATACAAATTGGTTTGTTAACCTTCCCACACAAAACTAAAACATAATAATTCACTAACTCTAAATACTAGAGGAAAAAACTAAACTAACTTATAAGCGTTCGCAATTCAAATCCGTTATCAGCAGGACCCTACAGTTTCCTGTCCTTTTATTTGTCACCCTCTTTTCGTTTAGCCTCTCGCTCTTCTACCATTAACTGCATTTACACTGGTTCTTGACCGATATATTTTATCAAATTCACCGCATTGTGTACTCCCCGATTGACATTGGCAGTAGGATGTTTTAATAACTAGGTGTTAGCACACACTCCTTCTAGAACCTCATAGGGCTCCTAATACAGTAAAAAGAAATGTTTAGTCTCTTTGTTTAGAGCGTTCGATGGGTGATGAGTCCGGAATAATACTAGTTCCCTGTTTGATATCTGATAGGCTTTTCCGTTTTCTTTTCCTCTTTTCGGCTCTACTTTCTAATCTCTCTCTTGCGAATGTTATCTTTGTCTCTAGATCTATGTCATTCCTTAGGGGAAACTGCACTAATTCTTCTATGAACCTTTGATCTCTTTGACCCTTCACAATTTCATTTCTATCGGTTTGGATCCGGTACTGTCATGTGTTGATGAGTTTAGACACATTACTATAGCTTGCTCAACTTACGTGTTTGTCGTGACAATAGGTGCGCAACAATCGTCCAGTTCTCGCATCACTCGCCTTACTGGGTTCAACAATGGACGTTATTTATTGTACTGTACGTGTTTACTGAAAATATCCATCATAACATATATGTACTCCATTCCACCTGCACTCGTACGGATACAATCTCTAATGGTAGCGTTACCGTTACATTCTTTATGATTCCCTCTTGTTTAGCGTTCGTTATTTTGGCCTTTTGACATTGATCTTACGCGAATAGTAATTGTCTGACCTTTTTCCCCAAGTTCAGTATGTAGCAGTTTTCTTGAATTTCTTTTATTACCTTGCTCGTTCCAAAATGTCCTATCATTCGATGATATACCATTATTACTTCCCTTTCCATTTTCTCATGGATATATATCGTCCACCATTATTGTCTTTTTCTTCCTTTTCTGAATAATACTCCTTGATGAACCAAACATTTTCTTTACAACAATACCGTGCTTTCCTTTTCGTTTGATTGTAATTCCTTCATGATCCACTTCACCTGTTCATCCTCGTTCTGAGTCTTCTCTAAATCCTTAACTATCTTTCGTAATTGATTATTTTCCGGCTTATCTGCCTTTCCGATGACTAACTGTTCTTTTGACTTCCAAAAACAATCAATAGCTGTTCCATCTCGGCAATGCTATACCTTTTTTCTGCCCTTTTCAAGGTTCTGTTGTCAAACGCGATGTTCAGCATTTCTCCGTCCTCCCATTCCTGGAATAAGTGTGCTCTCACCTCGTTTACCGATGCGACAGGAAAAATGTTTCGTTCCAATTGCGAAACTTCAAGATCAAGTCCTTAGTGAAGCATTGCTTGAGCTGGTCAAAGGTACTCTGATGTTTATCTTCTCACTTCCAAATAGCATTCTTTGTTAATAATGTGGAAAGTTCATTGGTTAATTACGAGTAATGGTCCTTAAACTTTCTGTAAAAATTACAAATCCCCAATATGGGGGTTTTTGGCGCTAGACAATTCTTTACACCTTGTAACCTTTTTGGATCCATTTTCATAGCTTCTTTAACCGTTATGTCCTAGAAATGTCATTTCCTTCTGCATGAAATTCGATTTCCTTAGATTTACCGTCATCTCCGCTCTCCTTAGTTTTGTGTTCCAGCTAATCCTTGTGCTCCTCCAAAGTTTGAGATGCAATTAGGATATCGTAGCAAATACTTTTGGTCCTAGAACGCTGTCTAAACATCTGTTGAATACCGATACGTTCAAACCAGATGGTAATACTTGGTACTGATAACTTCTTCCATATACCAGTAGGCCGCTGTTAAATCCATTGAGCTTAAATATTTGGGGTTGTTGAACTTCGCTAAAACTTCTACTAAATTTTCTGGGCAGTTCCTTTCTTCTTCCAATATCCTATTTAATCTTCTCGCAACCAAGCGTATCCTTGCCTTTCCTTCCTCTTTTGGCACGATCACTATGGGATTTACATATGGTGATTGCGACCTTTCAATTATCTCATCCACTAACATTTTTGATTTTCAGTTCACAAACAGAATTTTTTAGTAATACTGGTTTTTCAGAAAGTATTTCTTCAAATCGATCTATTAATCCTTCGACCACTTCTTGTTCTTCCTCTTCCTCATATTGTGTAACACTGGTTGTCATTTGTTTGAGTTGTCGGACCTTAAACGTGATATGATAATTTGTTTCCTGTTGGACAAAAGTTAATTCTCCTAAGTGCACATCTATTCGTACTTTTTTTCCACCATCCAGTCCATTCCTGAAATTATGGTTATCTGAACTTATAATCGTGTTCACTATATCCCAACGTTATCCTTATCAATGCTTGTTTGGTCACCTTTACAATTTTCCCCGTAACTCCTTGTATTGTCATGCCCATTGGCGCTAATACAACCATGGTTGGGTTTCTTCCTATCAACTCATTGAATACTTTCTCTGCTACTAAACTTACTGGACTTCGTGTGTCTACCAGGATATCTTGCACCATCCCCTCCAGCTTTTATACGGATATTGGACAATATGCCGGTTCCTCCTCTTCCTTTTCTTCTTCTTCTATTTCTCGATCTTGTTCGTTTTCCGCCTGCATTTGCACTATAGTTGGATTCTTTTAAGACTGTCTAATAAAACTAATCAAATTTTGCTGCTTTTCCGTACGTATTGTACTCGAAACCAGCGGACCTTCTCGCCTCGACGGATTAAGTTTTCTGGCGGTTGGGAGAAGGCTCTAAGACCCCATTTCCTTTATCACTTCTTCTGTCGTACCTATAGCAGTTTTCTTGATCTTTCTAGTCTTCATACCTCCTTCGACCTAGTGTTCTTTGTTGTTCAAAAGTGCCTCTATCTCTTCTGTGATAAGTTGTATTAACGTTTCTTCTTTTTTGCTACCAGTATTTCTGCTGATTATTATTCTCGTTGTTACCTCTCTCCATCTGGGGTGAATTCCATGCTGTCCTTTCATTTCCGTTGGCCACTTGTATCCTTTCTAATGCACTTATCAACTGATCAATAGTTGTAGCACCCGAGTTTTTCATTTGACTTGGAAAATGTCTGGTTAATGCATTTACCATTTTTTCTCTTCTATCGTTTTGCTTACCCAGAATAATAGTAATCTACACACTTTTCATGGCGTTGATAATATTATCTTGGTGTGTACAGTTTCCATCGTATTTCGCTTTTGAGGTCTTCAGACCAAAATTGTTCCAAAAAATCCCGTTTCATTTCTTCTAGGTTGGACCACTTTCCACGATGTAATTTAGCCTATGACCTTGCATTACCCTCTAATAATTCTATCATATTATCAACTTTTCTTTGATTTCCCATGTTGAAATTCTTTAAATATGCTTCAACGGTCTTCATGAAATTCACTGGGTGCATGGTACTTCTGCTTCCGTCGAACTTTCTTGGCTTTTGTGTTAGTTGATCTTCATTTTTCTTTCAACTTAACAATAGCTTCTTCATTTTTAGTAAACTTTTGTTCGCATTCGAGTACCTTCTCGTCTATTTTACCTCCTATCTCGCCTATTGTGCGGCTTATTTGAGATCTAGCGTATTCTTTCTTCAGTTTGTGTCATTTCTATATTCTGTATGTAAATTTGCTGATCTGTGCCGTCTTTCTATTTCTTGACTTCTTCCTTATACTCGATCATTATTTCCTTATTGCTTTGTCTTAAATTTTCTTCCATCCATTCTCTTGGCTCTCTGTGTGCTTTGCTTCTAATTTTCTTGTCCTTCGTCTGTCTTGGCTTCTAGATTCTCTTGGCTCTCTCTCGTTTTGGCCAGTAATATGTTTACCATATTCACCAATGGTTCTTCTGGTTTTTCTTGAACTGGTACTCCCGCTATTAACGTATCTTGTGATTCCTAGCTGAAAATAAAATCTTCGCTTGCCTGTATGTTTGCCATCTTATGAGAATTAATTATTTTCGATAATTTCGTACCTGGCTTTTTAAAACCTGGCACATAAGGCAATAAAAATAAACCTACCTTTGTAACATCCTGTATTAAATTAAAAGTAAAAATTCAACTACGCCATTGGAAATTAATAATTTTTAAACTTTTTTCGGATATAAAACTAGATCAACCAAAAAAAAATTCTTTTTCAAATTCTTAACCTATGGGTAATTAATTAAATTTTTATTTATTATAACAATTTATCAGACTTCTTAATTTCTTTGTGGGTTGCTGTAATGGTTCTCACTTTAATTTCGGAGAGCATAAAATTCTTTCAGGGTGCTAATACGGGTGACAATTTGTAATGGACGTCACGTTGGGTGTCAATTTGTGTCAGTTTTTTAAATATATACTGGTTTGGGCGCCATTGTAACCAACGTAAACATGGACCTAATTTTTTGGTTTGCTTACCCTCGTCACAAAAATTGAAATATAGTGTTCTTTATTTTACAGTTTTTGTGAGACGTAAAGTATTACTTTGTCAATTGGATCTGAATGGTTTTAATATGTAAAGATGTCATTCATTAGTTAAATTTTATTTTTTATTACTATCATGTCTCGGTGTAAGTAAATATTTGCCCATAAATTCCTTTTTTGTCAGGATCCCCCAGATCGCTCAATCATAAAGAAATAACCACTGTTATTATTAATCAAAACTGTATTCAATGAATTTACTGGACATATGTAATTGATCCATGTAATGAATTTGTTTCCTACAGTATTCGTGTAAGCTTTTTTAATATTTATAATCTTGAATAATAAGAGTAAATCAAAAATGATACTTATTTAATTACTGAAATTCGCAATGCAAAAGTGCATCAATGTTTGCTTACAGCAATATCTAACAATCAATTCTATTCCTCGGTTAGTATTTCTTAATAGTAACGTGCAAAAATAATGTTTCTTATTAGCATTGAAAGAAATATTATTCGTCCAGTGTTGTTATTCAAACACACTCAAAGGAGAATAAAACACAAAGATATCGTTTTTAATGCACTGATAAAAGGATCTTACTTGTTTTTCCCTTCGTTAATGCTGACGACGTACTATTGCGTTTCTAGGCTGACATTCGGAGGCCTCTCATGTGGTATTTTGATGCACCTTCCGTACGTAGATCTCTGGTGCATTGTCTTTTTTTGTTCTCGCGATATCTTGTTTACACCTTTGTTGTGGGTTAAGACTGTTGCAATTTTTTTTCCAACAATTGTATGATTTTGTTGATAATTGCTGGACATATTTATAGTCTTTAATATCACCTGTTTATAGTTTTAACTACGAAAGCTTTCAACAACAAATAGCAAATGAACCACAAATCGCAACGCTTTTTTAAACATACATAAATTCGAGTTATTGTTCTTTATATATTGATTTACCAATTTGGATCGATTATTGCCTTTTATCTTTATTATTCAGTATTAAACACCATTGATGACCGCTTTTGATATGCACAATCGCGTTATTTTAAATTATTATGTCACCTTTAGCGCGATTTTAAATTATTGCGTAATCTTTTTTATTATCATCGATCTGACAATCGTCGCACTTTTATCACTTTCACTCTTTATTAAATCAATAAGGAACGTGTTATTTATATTTCCTTACCACAATACTAAATTCTCTCGTAATTTCACAATTTATAAGCAGCGTGACCATTAATTTATCACCTGTGCTGCAACAACAACCTCCGGACTTCAACTAAATACACACTAAAGATATGACAGTCATTATGACCGTGTCTTTTTTTTTCTCTACAAACATTCATGCTTTTGCCAATTTGCTACGTTATTTAAATGCTTTCTAATTAAATATGTACATACTTGAAATACATGAACTACATGAAAACAAATTCACCTTTTATATCCACATTAATTACATTTATACCTAAATAGCAAAGAATCATTTTTTTATCTAAAAAACAACGTATACTATTCAATGTCCTATAGCTTAGCACGAAATTTGAATTTCTCGTGCATCCACTACAAACGACACGGTTTTACTTCATTTGAATAATTTACATTTATTTTCTTTTTTGAGGGAAGTGATCTCCTATACAAAGTTCCAACCAATGTAATAAGGAATTTAGATAATTGATTTTCTTATAACCAAAATATTCTCTAAATTGAATGTCCACACAGTTACATAAAATCGGTTTACACACATAAATGAATACATTTTTTTACTCCTCATATGGAAAATACTACTACTCAGGCATACCCTTATGTTGATTTTGGCAATAATACATATGTGTAATAAATAATCTTGCAACACGTGATAGTACTGTAACCTATCAAAATAATCAAGATTCATATGATAGTGACTTTTCTGAAGAAAAAACCTTTGGATCAGAGTACATTCCCACAGACAGTTATTTTGATAAAGTGGATGAGCATGTCCCGCGTGAAACTCCAACTATCGAACAATAGAAGAAAAGTAAGATACCCAAAAGTTACTGTATCTGAGAACGCGGAAATGTCAGAGTCTCAAGTTAATGTGCAACAAGAGATTGACAAAAAAGTAGCATTACCTGATTCAACGACATCCTTAGATTTTACTCGTACAATCCCACATTTGTCTTATATGCGTAGACATGACTGCTTAAGAAAGGTTATTAGTAGAGCCAGGAAAATATGAAAATGCATATTCTTTGTTTTTAGCATATCTAATTGTATGTCTTCAAATCTTTGCGATTTGCACAATTACGAACCGATTGACACTAATTTTATATTGCATATTTTGCATATTTGAACTTTTCTTGCATTTTTTCGTAAACATTGCCATTTTTGGCATATTTATGCATTTCGTCCCCGTGTAATAAATTTTCCATGAGGATTAAAACTTTCAAATCATGAAGGACCAGTTAAGGGTTATCAGCTTGACTTTTCTTTACTTCTTAGAACTGTCTGGTTAGTTCAAGCACAATTTTTAAGTCAATATAAGGAAGGTTACCTGAATTGTTCCTTATTATTTCTTTAAATGCCGTGAGAAGATATAGTGTATACTTTTGTGCAGTGTAAAAGCGCAGCAGGCCCGTTCAGTGTTAAATTAATAAAATAGCAATAACAACAATATCTAAAATTAGAAGTTGGATTAAACCTTACCCCTAACTGGTATTGGATGGAGATAAAGTGTTCTACCGTGCTTGCAGCAAACCAGTAAGTGGACAATTATTTTGAGACATACAATTCATTTCAATCTTAGAAAATTTAGGGCTATAAACTATAATATAAACATTGAAAGTTTAAATTTATGTAGTGAGAATTAATAGAAAACTAAGAGAATGAAGAATATTTTATTTTATAATTTATCCACTATCCGTAGGATCGCGATATTTTTGTAAATTCCGAATATCGCATAATTCGATGCTTTTGCGATGCTGTTTTTCGAAATAGCTTAGAAAATCTAATCCAAATAGTAAAGGAATACCAACCGCGTCTGTATATGATTGTTCGTAGAAATACGTAAAAAATGTAAAAGTGATGTTTTGGAAAAATGTATTGAATAGGATTAAAATTTAAAAGTAAATCCATGAAAAGCCGAAAGAATGAAATCATAATTCTGAAGTCTTGTCAATGTTAGCTTAAGTAACAAAACAAAAACGGTAAGACCAAACAAGTACCGATTTAAATAAATAAATTGCAGTTATTTTGTACCTATTTTGTGTTGAAATTCAATGCTTTTGACTATTTTTTCAAGGAAATTAGTTAGCTAATCGTTTTTATGGCTGCTAAATGTAGATACTACCTGAAAATATTTGCAAACAATGGGAAGGGTTTTTCGTAGGTAGGTACCTATCTAAGCTTCAAGTTGTAAATTAAATTATGTTAAAAGTATCGCGATATTTTTAAGTATAGACTGTCGGTATCACGTTTGTACAAGAAGTATCGAGTACGCTATCGCGATAGTTTTTGATTGAAGTATCGCTATCGTGTTAATTTTGAAAGTATTGTTCCGAGCACTGTATTTTATTAATACTATATTAATATTTTTGGTCTGGTAACAAGCGACAAGAAGTTTTTGGTTGATCAACACGCAAAAACTCCGGCACATATTTTAAATGCGAAAACTAAAAAATCTTCCACATCACAGCAAACATTACGTCAGTGCGTGGCTACAAGTTCCAGGAATTCCGAACAAGAAAAGTTTAATGAAGACTTGTGTAAAGCTCTAGTAGCATGTAATATCCCCTTTAGAAAATGAATAATTCAAATCTTCGAGCCTTTTTCCAAAAATATCTCAAATATAACATACCAGACGAAAGCACCTTAAGAAAAGTGTTGTTGAACGTGTTTATGCAAACACGATTTCAGAAATGAGACAAATAATTGGCAACAATTATATATACTTTGCAGTAGATGAAACAACCGACAGTGCCGGTAGATATATTGCGCATTTGTTAATAGGTGTTCTTCATGAGGACGTCCTTTGCAAATCTTATTTAATAGCTTCCAAAGACCTTCATGAAACAAATAATTTATCCATAACTAGATTTGTAAATGATGGATTATGCAATTTCTTTTGCCTGAATGTGTCCCTACCGGTGTGAAGTTAGCCCCCCAACTTTCGAAATTTTTACTTTTTTCAATTGCAATCGTTTGTTGGTCGTTTGTCGGTGTTTGTTGGCTATTTTGAACGTTTGTCGGTTTTTATATTTATAATAATCACGATTATAATTTAGGTGTGAAGTTAGCCCCCCAACTTTCGAAATTTTTACTTTTTTCAATTGCAATCGTTTGTTGGTCGTTTGTCGGTGTTTGTTGGCTATTTTTGAACGTTTGTCGGTTTTTATATTTGTAATAATCACGATTATAATTTAGGTGTGAAGTTAGCCCCCCAACTTTCGAAATTTTCACTTTTTTCAATTCCAATCGTTTGTTGGTCGTTTGTCGGTGTTTGTTGGCTATTTTTGAACGTTTGTCGGTTTTTTATATTTATAATAATCACGATTATAATTTAGGTGTAAGTTAGCCCCAACTTTCGAAATTTTTACTTTTTCAATTGCAATCGTTTGTTGGTCGTTTGTCGGTGTTTGTTGGCTATTTTGAACGTTTGTCGGTTTTTTATATTTATAATAATCACGATTATAATTTAGGTGTGAAGTTAGCCCCCCAACTTTCGAAATTTTCACTTTTTTCAATTCCAATCGTTTGTTGGTCGTTTGTCGGTGTTTGTTGGCTATTTTGAACGTTTGTCGGTTTTTTATATTTATAATAATCACGATTATAATTTAGGTGTGAAGTTAGCCCCAACTTTCGAACAACGAACAACGAACAATGCTTCTACAGTTTTATTACAATGGCTGGAGGTGACTAAAACTGAGCGAAGGTTTTCATAAAACATCAACACTGTGTATCTATAATAGTTATATATATATATATATATATATATATATATAATAGTTTTATCTCTTTACTTATTACCTGAGGACCGAGATTTATTTTAATGTTTTCCATTATAAAAATTTTGTCTTGAACAACTTACCTCATTAACTAACTCGTTTAGTGCTTTTATGTAACAATTGTCATTTATGTGCATGATTTCCATATCATAGAATCCAAGGATAGCAATCCATTCATAACTTCTAGCAGGATGCGGTGTGTCAGGATGACTGATAATATTTTCCTCATTTATTAGTGCTTGGTTTGTAGAACCACTCAGACCCTATCCATCCCACTTATAGTTACATCCTTTGTAGCAGTCCTTATTTAACCTGCAAATACTTATTGTATTGTAATATTTTGTAATTATGGTTCATTTCTTTGCGATTTTATTGCGGCGTAGGTACCTACTTCAACGAATTACTAGTTTCAGTTAGCGTAGGTTTTAATTTATTTTCTTTCCCTAAACTTGTTCTGAGTTCTGACTTATAGAGTATTTTCATTTTCGCCTCGAAAATCTCTATAAGGATATTGTTATATTGCACATCACCCATACACACTACACCGATTTGATACTTATTCTTGTTCCACATAAGTTCGTCTACATGGACATAAAATAACACTACCACTTCACGTTTAAATTATAAACGTGATTATTATGAATATAAAAACGTGCAATTGAAAAAGTGAAAATTTCGTAAGTTGGGGCTAACTTCACACCTAAACTATAATCGTGATTATTATAAATATAAAAACCGACAAACGTTCAGAAATAGCCAACAAACACCGACAAACGACCAACAAACGATTGCAATTGAAAAAGTGAAAATTTCGAAAGTTGGGGGCTAACTTCACGCCTAAGTTATAATCGTAATTATTGTAAATATAAAAACCGACAAACGTTCAAAAATTGCCAACAAACTCCGACAAACAACCAACAAATGATTGCAATTGAAAAATGAAAATTTCGAAAGTTGGGGGCTAACTTCACACCTAAACTATAATCGTGATTATTATAAATATAAAAACCGACAAACGTTCAAAATAGCCAACAAACACCGACAAACGGCCAACAAACGATTACAATTGAAAAAAGGGAAAATTTCGAAAGTTGGGGGGCTAACTTCACACCTAAATTATAATCGTGATTATTGTAAATATAAAAAACCGACAAAGGTTCAAAATAGCCAACAAACACCGACAAACGACCAACAAACGATTGCAATTGAAAAAGTGAAAATTTCGAAAGTTGGGGGCTAACTTCACGCCTAAGTTATAATCGTAATTATTGTAAATATAAAAACCGACAAACGTTCAAAAATTGCCAACAAACTCCGACAAACAACCAACAAATGATTGCAATTGAAAAAATGAAAATTTCGAAAGTTGGGGGCTAACTTCACACCTAAATTATAATCGTGATTATTATAAATATAAAAACCGACAAACGTTCAAAAATAGCCAACAAACACCGACAAACGACCAACAAACGATTGCAATTGAAAAAGTGAAAATTTCGAAAGTTGGGGCTAACTTCACACCAAAACTATAATCGTGATTATTATAAATATAAAAACCGACAAACGTTCAAAAATAGCCAACAAACACCGACAAACGACCAACAAACGATTGCAATTGAAAAAAGTGAAAATTTCGAAAGTTGGGGGGCTAACTTCACACCTAAATTATAATCGTGATTATTATAAATATAAAAACCGACAAACGTTCAAAAATAGCCAACAAACACCGACAAACGACCAACAAACGATTGCAATTGAAAAAAGTGAAAATTTCGAAAGTTGGGGGGCTAACTTCACACCTAAATTGTAATCGTGATTATTATAAATATAAAAAACCGACAAACGTTCAAAATAGCCAACAAACACCGACAAACGACCAACAAACGATTGCAATTGAAAAAGTGAAAATTTCGAAAGTTGGGGGCTAACTTCACACCGGTTAATATTGCATGCAAAATGATTTATTTTGTATTCATATCGGCACTGAGATTTTCAAACATTTTTCAATAGCAATACAAAAATGTGTTAGTCAATAAAAACATACGTCATTTATAAATACATACCTTATTCATTTTAGGTACCACCTAAGAAGAACACGAGTAAATATTTTCAATCGTTCTCTGAAATATCTTTTCGAAATGCGAATATTGGTGTAGTACATAAAACATATTTGTTACCAAATGGAAATATTTCCGGCGTGCTTAGATTTGAAAACATGAATTTTCTTGTATCAAATACATGCCCTTTCGACTAAATTATGCAAATTATGTTGTGCGCTACATTAGACAATACTTATTTTACAAATTTCATTATCCAACAAAATTGTGAAATTTTCTCATTTTTAAAATCATTTATGAATCATGGGCCAAATAAATTGGTTCTACAAAAGCGAGCTGCCCTTTTAAGAAAAATATACCCTGAAATTGTAGCGATGAAAGTTGATGACAAAATTACGTCAACAAGAATTGACGCTTTTGATAGTGCCGGCAACTGTTGGAAAAAAATTATGCACGATTTTCCTAGTGCTGTCGAAGTTCGCGAATGTTCAAATAACTTATGTCAAATGGAAACATTCAATGTACACAGTCTATGTGTAAATCACACAAATATAGTTGAACGCATTTACAACACGCTATTATGAGACCCATTAAGAATACAAAATGTTCCAAAAGGCCTTGTAGTGGTAGAAATACTTGTTATATAACCCACAATCAACATATATTTGTTGAATTGGATATACGCAAAAGTGTTGACGCAGAAGAGGGTTTATCTTGTACATTAGAAGATTTTCCACATTTTATTGAATTCCTAAATGAAACATTTCGGTAGGTAAGCACCAATTATTAGCATGTAATTAATTCGATACATTTTTAGGTTGGGTGGAGTGATAAATTATAGGCCCTCGAATTTTAACGCATTTTGTTATCGGATCGATGGACGATGGGAGCTGTATGATGACACAAACTCCAGCGTCAAAACCTGTTCGCATATTACACAAGTTCTTCCTCACGCTGCTATTTATATACGAATGGCATAAGTTTGTAACATTATCTAGGATGCAAATAAATATATGATCAAATTTTAAAAGAAAATTAAAAGTGTCTCAAGTTGCTATTTATCTACGTACAGGGTGTTGACATTTATGGAAACTCTTTTACGGAGTTAATTTTAATAACACATAAACAAAGAAGGTTATATAGATGTCATTTTTGTGCAGTTTCAACAACGAACAATGCTTCTACAGTTTTATTACAATGGCTGGACGTGACTAAAACTGAGCGAAGGTTTTCATAAAACATCAACACTGTGTATCTACAAAGCGTTTTTTGATCCGAACTATTGTTTATTACACTGACATATTTCTCACGAAATTTCTTATGTAGAAAACCATTGGTAAGAATACCACAATGTAAAGTTGGCTTAGGTGCAATACAAGTATAACCATAGAACCCTAGGGAATTACTCTAAAGTAGCCATATCGACATTTTCACTCTTGTATTCTAATAATAGTTTTATCTCTTTACTTATTACTCCGAGAACCGAGATTTATTTTAATGTTTTCCATTATAAAAATTTTGTCTTGAACAACTTACCTCATTAACTAACTCGTTTAGTGCTTTAATGTAACAATTGTCATTTATGTGCATGATTTCCATATCATAGAATCCAAGGATAGCAATCCATTCATAACTTCTAGCAGGATGCGGTGTGTCAGGATGACTGATAATATTTTCCTCATTTATTAGTGCTTGGTTTGTAGAACCACTCAGACCCTATCCACCCACTTATAGTTACATCCTTTGTAGCAGTCCTTATTTAACCTGCAAATACTTATTGTATTGTAATATTTTTGTAATTATGGTTCATTTCTTTTGCGATTTTATTCGCGTAGGTACCTACTTCAACGAATTACTAGTTTCAGTTAGCGTAGGTTTTAATTTATTTTCTTTCCTAAACTTGTTCTGAGTTCTGACTTATATAGAGTATTTTCATTTTCGCCTCGAAAATCTCTATAAGGATATTGTTATATTGCACATCACCCATACACACTACACCGATTTGATACTTATTCTTGTTCCACATAAGTTCGTCTACATGGACATAAAATAACACCTACCACTTCACGTTTAAATTATAAACGTGATTATTATGAATATAAAAAAACGTGCAATTGAAAAAGTGAAAATTTCGTAAGTTGGGGCTAACTTCACACCTAAACTATAATCGTGATTATTATAAATATAAAAACCGACAAACGTTCAGAAATAGCCAACAAACACCGACAAACGACCAACAAACGATTGCAATTGAAAAAGTGAAAATTTCGAAAGTTGGGGCTAACTTCACGCCTAAGTTATAATCGTAATTATTGTAAATATAAAAACCGACAAACGTTCAAAAATTGCCAACAAACTCCGACAAACAACCAACAAATGATTGCAATTGAAAAAATGAAAATTTCGAAAGTTGGGGCTAACTTCACACCTAAACTATAATCGTGATTATTATAAATATAAAAACCGACAAACGTTCAAAAATAGCCAACAAACACCGACAAACGACCAACAAATGATTACAATTGAAAAAGTGAAAATTTCGAAAGTTGGGGGCTAACTTCACACCTAAATTATAATCGTGGTTATTATAAATATAAAAAACCGACAAAGGTTCAAAATAGCCAACAAACACCGACAAACGACCAACAAACGATTGCAATTGAAAAAGTGAAAATTTCGAAAGTTGGGGGCTAACTTCACGCCTAAGTTATAATCGTAATTATTGTAAATATAAAAACCGACAAACGTTCAAAATTGCCAACAAACTCCGACAAACAACCATCAAATGATTGCAATTGAAAAAATGAAAATTTCGAAAGTTGGGGCTAACTTCACACCTAAATTATAATCGTGATTATTATAAATATAAAAACCGACAAACGTTCAGAAATAGCCAACAAACACCGACAAACGACCAACAAACGATTGCAATTGAAAAAGTGAAAATTTTGAAAGTTGGGGCTAACTTCACACCTAAATTATAATCGTGGTTATTATAAATATAAAAAACCGACAAAGGTTCAAAAATAGCCAACAAACACCGACAAACGACCAACAAACGATTGCAATTGAAAAAGTGAAAATTTCGAAAGTTGGGGCTAACTTCACACCAAAACTATAATCGTGATTATTATAAATATAAAAACCGACAAACGTTCAAAATAGCCAACAAACACCGACAAACGACCAAAAACGATTGCAATTGAAAAAATGAAAATTTCGAAAGTTGGGGGCTAACTTCACACCTAAATTATAATCGTGATTATTATAAATATAAAAACCGACAAACGTTCAGAAATAGCCAACAAACGACCAACAAACGATTGCAATTGAAAAAGTGAAAATTTCGAAAGTTGGGGCTAACTTCACGCCTAAGTTATAATCGTAATTATTGTAAATATAAAAACCGACAAACGTTCAAAATTGCCAACAAACTCCGACAAACAACCAACAAATGATTGCAATTGAAAAAATGAAAATTTCGAAAGTTGGGGCTAACTTCACACCTAAACTATAATCGTGATTATTATAAATATAAAAACCGACAAACGTTCAAAAATAGCCAACAAACACCGACAAACGACCAACAAATGATTACAATTGAAAAAGTGAAAATTTCGAAAGTTGGGGGGCTAACTTCACACCTAAATTATAATCGTGGTTATTATAAATATAAAAAAAACCGACAAACGTTCAAAAATAGCCAACAAACACCGACAAACGACCAACAAACGATTGCAATTGAAAAAAGTGAAAATTTCGAAAGTTGGGGGGTTAACTTCACGCCTAAGTTATAATCGTAATTATTGTAAATATAAAAACCGACAAACGTTCAAAAATTGCCAACAAACTCCGACAAACAACCATCAAATGATTGCAATTGAAAAAATGAAAATTTCGAAAGTTGGGGGGCTAACTTCACGCCTAAACTATATTCGTGATTATTATAAATATAAAAAACTGGCAAACGTTCAGAAATAGCCAACAAACACCGACAAACGACCAACAAACGATTGCAATTGAAAAAGTGAAAATTTTGAAAGTTGGGGCTAACTTACACCTAAATTATAATCGTGGTTATTATAAATATAAAAACCGACAAAGGTTCAAAATAGCCAACAAACACCGACAAACGACCAACAAACGATTGCAATTGAAAAAGTGAAAATTTCGAAAGTTGGGGGCTAACTTCACACCAAAACTATAATCGTGATTATTATAAATATAAAAACCGACAAACGTTCAAAATAGCCAACAAACACCGACAAACGACCAACAAACGATTGCAATTGAAAAAATGAAAATTTCGAAAGTTGGGGCTAACTTCACACCTAAATTATAATCGTGATTATTATAAATATAAAAACCGACAAACGTTCAAAAATAGCCAACAAACACCGACAAACGACCAACAAACGATTGCAATTGAAAAAGTGAAAATTTCGAAAGTTGGGGCTAACTTCACACCTAAATTATAATCGTGATTATTATAAATATAAAAACCGACAAACGTTCAAAAATAGCCAACAAACACCGACAAACGACCAACAAATGATTGCAATTGAAAAAGTGAAAATTTCGAAAGTTGGGGGCTAACTTCACACCGATTGTGTCCTTCAGAAAAATTTTCTTAATGTTGTCAGATGCAGCACCATATATGGTCAAGGCGGGCAAAAATTTTAAAATATTTTACAAACATTTAATCCATACTACTTGCTTAGCGCACGGAATTAATAGGGTCGCTGAAGAGATCGAATCAGTTTCCATTAATTAATGATTTAATTGGTCACGTAAAGAAAATTTTCTCAAGACCCCTTTGAGAATTCAATTTTATAAGGAGAAACTTCCAAATACTCCATTACCTCCACAACCAATACTTACCCGTTGGGGTTCATGGCTTGAAGCTGCACTTTTTATGAAGAAAATTATGGAAAAATTAAAGAAGTCGTCTTAGAACTGGACAATAACAGCCAAGCTATTACACAATCAAAAAATTGATGGAATCTCGTGAATTGCCTTGCCAACTTGCGTGTTTAAAAAGCAATTATGCTTTTGTGCCTAAAGCCATTAGAGAGTTAGAGACACGTTGTATGCGATTAACCGAATCGATAGAAAGAATTAGAAATTTTGAACATTTGTGTTTAAATGTTAAGGGAAAAGTTGGAACAACAATTTCCAATAAATTAACTAATGTAATCAAAAAGAATCCTGGATATGGCATTTTAAATGACGTTGCAAAAGTGTTAAGAGGAGAAGTAGCCGAATTAGCATTAAATCCAGATATCATTGCAAAATTGAAGAATGCACCAATTACTTCTGTCGACGGGGAAAGAAGTTTTTCGATTTATAAATACATGTTTAGTGATAGGCGGCAATCATTTTTGTTGGAAAATTTTGAAAATCATTTGATTGTAAATTGCTTTAATAACAGGTCTCAATAAAATGAGAATTTGTATCATTAAAATTACAATTAATTTAATTAGTTAATTTAATCAAAACTCCAAAACCGTTAATGTAATCTTCTAATATACCTTACTGTACTTAATTGACGTCATAAATATTATTGTATTATACATCTTTTAATTTTTTCTCTTTCCAGCAAGCATATTTTGCATATTTTTATACATTTTGCATTTTTCGTTAAAAACAGTGCATATATATGCGCATATTTTTAAAGATTTCTTTGCATATTTTCCGGGCTCTAGTTATTAGTGAAATAAAATTGCAACAACCCAAACACGTAACAGGTATGAAACTGAGGAAGTATGTGGCTACAGTTTGTCAGATTTTTAACTTAACATGAGTATGGATGGCTTGCGAGACACTTAGGACATGGTGTAAGAGTGCACACGGAGTTTTATAGTCTTCACGGAGATGCTTTGGACTTAACTAAAATGAGCAAGTTGTTGTGGACAGTTGAACAGGGAAGTACGGTATAAAAATATGGCCTCTATGCGACGCCGAGAACTTTTACTGTTGCAATTTCGACATTTACATGGGTAAAGTTGGCGGCGTAGCTGAAGTAAATCAAGGGCATCGGATTTTGGAAGAACTCTGGTAGAAATATAACAACAGATAATTTTTTACAGACATTTCGCTGTCTGAAGAACTGTTGAAAAATAAATTGACGATAGTTGGGACAATGCGAAATAATACAAAGGATCTCCCCAAATACCTTACTCTTTAGAATTTCTTTTCACCACCGCTCTCACCCTTGTATCATATATTCCAAAATTCCGCAAGTACGTCGTATTACTTTCCAGTATGCATGCTGGGCAAAGTACACTAGGAGGAGAAGCAAAGTTTAAGCCGGAGATAATCACATATTACAATAAAGCTAAAAGTGGGGTCGATGCCTTAGACAAACTGGTGAGGGAATATACATGTAGAAGAGCATCTCGACGGTGGCGGTTTTCCTTGTACCATGAGCTTGTGGATGTAGCTACGTACAATGCATTGTTATTTGGTGCACAAAGAATACAAATTGGGAAAGTGGCACGTCTATGAAGAAAAAACGGAAAGTATTCCTCGAACACCTGGGAAATGAATTGGTTGCCTCAAACACAAAATTGAAGGTGACGACAAAGTGTATCAGAAAGGTATTATAAAAGCAATGGAACAGT
The DNA here is from genome assembly GCA_036346205.1 of Vesta saturnalis. Taxonomy (NCBI): domain Eukaryota; kingdom Metazoa; phylum Arthropoda; class Insecta; order Coleoptera; family Lampyridae; genus Vesta; species Vesta saturnalis. Next base: position 812,463 of record JARFJB010002129.1, read on the forward strand.
GTGGCAGGTGTATACAGAAGAGGACGTTTGAAGATACTGTAAGTGGAAACAAGTGCAGTATATGCATTGGTAATGACAACAAATATTCAAAGAAATGCAACAAATGTTCTAGATTTACGTGCCCACATCATGGAAAAACGGAAACAAACAATGTGCGTAATAAATGTAAGCAGTAATAAACAGAGAATGTAATTTAAGTATTATGTTACTACTTTACACTGAGTTATGGGTTATTTACGTTTATATTTTTACTATTTACAATATGTTTGAGTTATATTAAGAATAGAATAGTTAGCAAACAATACCTTCATTATTTCTAACAATCCAGCACTTCTCAGTAATTTCAAAACAATGCAGTTCTGTGAAGGGTCATTTTTGACCCATTTCCACCGTTGGTGTTAGTAAAATTATTTTCGCCGTCGGAGGGACAAATTTAAAGTAACTCGAACAGTAAACGGGTAAATAAATATCATAGAACCTATACTGTATGTAGTATAGGAACCGACAACCACATATCAGGTTTTTCTTTGCCAAGAATGGATGGCATACAAATGCAGTTGGCAATCATTTCACTTAAAGGTCATATTTGTCATTTGATAAATGAGATATAAGTAAAATACCAAGCTCAGACGAATTAAAAAGAGAACTACTTTTACTAAAAAATTACATATATTAAAAATATTATTTCCACAGTCCTTCAGTATATTATGAATTTTAATCACAAATCCACCGAAATATTTCCAATAACAATCGCATTCAGTACATGCATATATTGAAAGCAACCAACCGTTGGTGATAATTTGTTTATATTTGTTTATAGATTGTCCTACTATCCAACAAAAGTGAGCCATAGTATTCTAAGAAACATTTACTAAATTTTTCAAATCTCTTAAGCTGCCCTAAGTAATTTTCAAGTGGAAAGGGAGAAATACAGTTTAATGAACCGAAACGTTCTGCATCTTCATTTAGGTGACATAAATTATGAATGTTACAACTTGAAAATGTTCACCGTACAGAAATTCGCAATGTTCAACAGAGTTTTTAGCAGTTTCCCCGCAAAACTACTACCAATATGAGTAATATGAGAATTTGAGAGGGGCATACCTATACCACAATGAAGAAGTAAAAAGTTTTCATAAACTGCAATATCTACCAACTCTTTTAACACAAGTGGACCGACATATAATAAAAATGTTCGGAATTCGGTTGTCTTCCATCGTGACAAATCAGACAATGACCGTGATTTTCTGTTAAAATCAACAGGAATATATGGTTTTAAGGATTCTGAATGATTCGATATTAATACTACTTTTCGATTTGGAAGTCTAACACTTAATGAACCATTCATCACACAGCATTCAGTAGTTTTCGCGTTACAGCTAAACCTACGGTGTGCATGTAATCAATACGAAAGTCTGTAACTGATCTTATAGCCAATTTAGAAAGTGGAGAAATACTTAGGTGATGATCTTCTCTCAGTTCGTTCTAAAAATGTTTTATTAGTTCGTTTGGGTGCATTTATTGATCTAAGAATTACTCGGCCTTGAATATATTCTCTACGTATGGTAACATCGTTCACATGCAGAGTAACTATTATGTGATTTGATGCATTTCAAAAAAGATCTTGCTGTTGCAACATAAATCAGACTATGAATTTTCACCTGATACCGTTTATGTTTAATACAAATTCCTGTGGTTAATATATTTTCTATTGCATCCAAGAAATATTTTAAATAGGCTTTTTGTACAGATCTAAGCAGTACTTTACCTCTCGACAACTCCTTCTGCTGTATAAGGCCCAAATTCGGCCTCATCTGGAATATAATTCTCACCTTTGGGTTAGTGCTCCCCAATACGCTCTCGATATCGTTGATCGTATTCAAAAGAGAGCGATTAGGCTTATAAATGACCCGTCCTTAACTTCTCACATACAGTCCCTTGAGCATAGAAGGATGGTTTCAGTTCTTTCTTTGTATTATCGTTATTACAACGGCTATTGTGCTGGTGAATTACATTCTTTGATACCATCTCCGGCTATCTTTGCGAGAAACACTCGGTTCGCTCATTCACATCATCAGTATGCAGTACGAATCTCCACTTGTCGTACCAAACGGGCGCAATCCACATTTTTCTACACGTCTTCTAAACTCTGGAATGATCTCCCTAGTTCCTGTTTTCCTCTCACTTATGATATGAGAAAATTTAAGGTAGCTGTTCATAGGCATCTATTGGCAATTCATTATCCCTCTATCCATCCTCCTAAGTGTTCCTGAGTGCTTTAGCACGATAGGCCTTATTTAGCCTGTTCAGGTCCACAATCATAACAAAAAAAGTAACTTTCTGATGGTAGCGGTTTTGATGTACCGCAAAAAAAACTCCAATTGCGAAAGGGTCATATTTATAATTAACAACAATTCCTAAAATAGGACACGACTGAATATGAAATACTTATCAAGATTTAAATTGGGATACTTGGTTGAGTTAATTAATAGGAAATACCTAACTAGTGATTAGGGACCGGTTCTGGACCAATTCAAGATCACTAGCCCTCTGGTGGAGAGAAATGTAAGCTGTTGGATCCCTTCAATGTCAAACTTTTGGCGGGAAATTTAAATTATTGGAGCTCGCTAAAAATATAAATTGCAATGTCATCATCATCATTTTACAAGTTCAATCTGCGGTCAAACGTTTTGGTGGGAAGTTTTTATGTGAAGGTCAAAAGATAAAAATAGTAATTTCAATGTCATCATCATATTACAATTCTTAGAAGTCTAAAAATAGAGTGGTCCAGGTCAAAGATTATTGACTTGTAGGGGTATCGTATGACATTACTTAGTTTATAATAAAAGGCTTTCTTTGCGTGTGCATGATTCAGTAAACTTTTTATACGCAAACATGACGAAAGTAATGCATGAAGCAGCTACCCCTAATGCAAAAGCTACCCCTAGTAGGTGATAGAAATATTCCTTAAGCAGATTTTTTTGTCCAGCCCTTTCAAACAAAAAAATCCATTTTTCTCGAAAACGGGCCAGAATTTGACAAAAACAAATTTAAAAACCCCCCCATCTCCCCACGATGCCTTTTCAACGTATCTAACACATATATCAAATTAGGGCAGCTACCCCTAAATTTACAGCTGAAAATAAAAATTACAAGGTCATCATCATCATCATGATCATATTACAATTCCTAGAAATCTAAAAATAGGGTTTACAAGGTCAAAGAGTAATGACATGCAGGGGTATCATATTAAATTCCTTAGAAATCTAAAAATAGAATCAGTTCATGGAAACATGAAGAATGATAGGTTGTTATGTATGTATGTATGCTAAAATGTATATCAAGGTCAAATGGTACTTAGGTTGACTAAATTGTGTAAAGGTGAAATAGTTTTCTAAAGTAAAAGTAGGAAAGGGTGGGTATTTTACAAGTTTAAACCTGTAAGAGGTACTCAAATCAAGGACACATTTAGATCAAAATTTAAAACCAAAAATAGAAATTGTTAGGCCATCATATTACAATTCTTAGAAATCTAAATATAGAGTTTTCAATGTCAAAGAGTAATGACCTGTAGGTGTATCATATTACAATTCTTAGAAATATAAAAGCAGAATCAGTGTATGGAAACAAGAAGAATGACAGGTTGTTGTTGTTGTCTATGCTAAAAAGTAAACCAAGGTCAAATGGTATATTACAATTCTTAGAAATCTAAAAATAGAATGCTCAAACTGATTATAGACTGACTATAGACCTGCAGGGGTATCCTATCACATTTATTAGAGATATAAAAATAGAATCAGTTTATGGAAACAAAAAGAATGATAGGTTGTTGTCTATGCTAAAAATAGACCAAAGTCATACTGCAACCCTACCATATTTGAATTACACATGAATAATTTATTCAACAGTGTTTAGTCCTAGTACAATTGCGAGCAAGTAAGTTCGTTATAATGTAAGCAGCAATATCATTCCTGGAGCGATATAAGAAAATGGGCAGCAACTCCTGATGGTAGCAGTTATTCATCATCAGATGCAGATTAGCTTACTGATGCAATTCTCAAAGCACACTCTCCCCTCTACCACAAAAAATCATGATGCAGTAATATATAGAAGGACAGTTCCGGTGTCAACTGAAAATTCAAAAGCGTTCTCGAATCAGTAAAGCTGGATCTATCGGCATTGAACAGTAGCACTTTCTGTAAATCCTTTACGAACGTAAAAGACTTAGAGGTAGGTGCAAAATATAAAGTGATTGATATGAATACTATCGACACAAAGTATGGTAAACATATTATCATTGAAAGCGAGAACTTTAAGTGCATACTTCCCTTACGATTTTATGAATACTTCAAAAAAGAAGATCGCAGGGCCGGAACTATAGGAAAGACAAGCAATATAACATTTCTGTAAAAAAAAATAATAACATATATCTATGTATCATTGTTTGGAAATAAATGATATATTTTTTATTGCAAAAAGCATTTCTTGTATTTTTTGATTAAATGAAGAGTGGCTACATCATAATGAAGAGAGTTGCTATTGATGAGACTAAAAAAATTTAGCGTATAGTATGGTGTCTGCAGAACGTATCATATTACAGTTCTTATGTTAGGCTCTTCAAGGTTTTTAGGAATAGCAAAATAAGCATTCTTGACCAATGACATGTTTGTGCATTCATAGGTGAAGGGGAGTATTGTCGGATTTTGTGCATGCTCGGTATTGCTCGGGTATCCTCGTGGAGCCTACCCTTCTATATAAGTTGAAATTTTATTATCGCATATCATTCGCTTCGACATCATGTTTTTCTAAAAAGCATATACGTGAAAGCACTGTTTTTGCACAGTAAAATCGCTTACGTCTCTACTATTGCAATAATGTGTGTAAACCTAACCAGAAAATCAGTTCTATTTGTTTAAATGCAGCATGTAGAAATACTGCACGATTGCATTAGCGCATATACAACCCGCTAACCAAGACAACCAGACAAATATAGAAATGCACACCTTGGATAGTGAATTTCAAAAACAAGCTAACTGGTTAATTGACATCAAGTGGGAATATGGATATACTTCTCCACATCGATTCCCTCGCGTACTTAATGATTTCATATTTACAACAGATGAGGTGTAAGTTAAAGGACGAGAGAAAGCTGACTATAATCAAACATTTTTAAAACAACGTATTACGGTGTTTGAAGAACTACCTACTTTACCCAAACTTAATTCATGCTGTTTTTTCATACACAAAACACTTGTCACTGCGCTTTGGCTGATGTATATCATTTATATGAAAAAATTCCAATGAAATTCTAGAAGCGGTAACTGTTTCCCACAGAAAAGCTCAACGGAGCAGACTGAAAGCAGTATAAGTTCTCATTATCCAAAAACAATTTTACTACAGCTAAAAAAAAATGTGAGTGATAGTTCCATTTGCGCTAAAAAGTGAAATGATCTACGTTAAGGAAAAAATTGAAAACATTTGGAAGTCTTACTCATCTACTCATGTTTAAATTTCTACTTCAAAGTAAAGCAGTAATTTTTTACAATTTTTAAATTGCGTTAAAAATTGAGCTATTGTAAAATATCATGCATATAAAGAAAATATAGTACAGTTAAAAGTGAATGTTCTCTTCTTGTACTTCTTGGGATGTATGCATTTTTCTATATTTATTTACTAAATGTATGTGATTGCACATATTCCATCTGATTGCTGAGTCAATACAATTACAGGAATACTGATGCAAACATGAGTTACATTCAGTGTATTTAAGCTGACTTGCACAATTTGTCTTAACTTCTTGCACCATATAAATATTGCTTAAGGAAAAAGAAGCTACATCACACGTTCTTAGTCACTGTGATCAGATCTAATTAAACACTTTCGCTGGTTTTGTGTCTTTTTCTCAAATCTTTCAATATAGCACATATTTTGCCTTTATGGATTACAACCAGTCTCTCAAATCATTTATCCCTTACAAATTTCATGATCGGAACGAGAGCTTTATCAAGTCGTTTGATAAATTTGCCAGTGAGTTAAATATATTTTAATGTATGATAAATAAAGTCCTACAAATGATGCGCTCCTGAAAATTTTAAATTTGCTCCTAATTCTCAGAAAAATTTTTTTTAACGCAGTTGTGTTTTGTAAGTGGAAATTTATTAATTTCATGTATAAATTTATCAAAACATAAAAAAATGGCTCTTAAACTAACCAATTCAATTTTGAAACAACAAACAGTACTTAAAACATGGCTTTTTTTTATTTAATTTGATTAGGACTCCAAATTTACAATTTTCGGTGGAGCGTGAACATTACTGCTTCAAGAATTGTAGGATAATGAACGCAGTTATTTTGATTTGAAAGCATTGTATGCAGGTGTGAATGCGAACATTCTATTTTTATCTTAGTCACCAATGTACATTACAACTTTGAAACGGGATTTGCAAATGTATGAATGCAATTGTGTCATTTGTATTGCATAAATACATAGCGTAAAGTTTTCAGGTTTACATGCTTTTGGGAACTGTTTTGACTTTTGTTTAACGCAAGATTTGTTCACTTTTAACTATACTACATTTTCACACTCTCTTTATATGCATGATATTTTACAATAAATCAATTTTTAACACAACATGCACTTAAAATTTGCAAAAAATGACTGCTTTACTTTGATGTAGAAATTTATACATGAGTAAGTCAGACTTCCAGATGTTTTCAGTTTTTTTCCTTACCGTAGATCATTTCAGTTTTCTAGCGCAAATTGAACTATCACTCACATTTTTCTTAGCTGTAGTAAAATTGTTTTTGGATAATGAGAACTTAAACTGCTTTCAATCTGCTCCGTTGAAATTTTCTGTGGGAAAACGCTTCTGGGAAACGGCTACCTGCTTTGAGAAACGGGTACCGGTTTTAGGTCTGTTTTTGAGCTGCTTTCGGAAAACGGGAAGCTGTCTTGAGCTGTTTCTGCCGGCTGCTGGAAAAGCAGGAATCTGTTTTTGAGCTGACTGCATCAAGTTTATACTATTCATATTTTCGGTGTTTACAATGTTCTGCCGAACAATTTACAAATTGTTGTTGGCTTCAGTCAACTCACTGCATAAACGTTTCAAAATTTCGCTATACTAAAATTGAATTTATCTTAATTAAATTATCAAATAAGGATATTTCTATTAAACCATATAAATTGAAACTTTTTATTAGTATAGGTACTGCTTATGAAACATAGAAAAAAAAAACTCGTAACTATGCCACAAAATATGAAGTCAGTAGAAGACAGGCACATCCCCTCCAATTTTTTGCATCACAAGCTCCGCCCACTTTCACTTTTTTATACGCCAACGTGGGGAACCGTATTTTCCACCCATATGGTTTCTTTTCGGAGGCTTTTTTCAACCCCTTTTAATCCCTAATTGTTTTGTTTTACACACTCACGTGTGAGACCGTATTTTCCACCCCTATGGTTTCTTTTCGGAGGCCTTGTTCTACCCTTTTCATCCCTAATTATTTTTATTTTTTTACTCGCCCACGTGCAGGGCGCGTTCTTTCACCCCTATTTGGAGGCCGCCCACGTGTAGGATCCGTTTTTACTACCCCTATGGTTCCTTTTCGGAAGTCTTTTTCAACCATTGATAGAATTTCAATTTTGTATTAAGAGCCTTTTTGACAGAAATTCTGTACTGCACACGTCAGGGGCAGATGTAGGCCTTGGGTTTGGTCATGGGGTAGGGCTGAACCTGGAGCTGGTCTTGGACTTGGGCTAGGCCTTGGACTGGGGCTGGACCTGGTCTTGGACTTGGGGTTGGTTTTGGACCTGGACCTGGTCTTAGACTTGGGGTTGGTCTTGAACCTGGAGGTGGTCTTAGGGCTAGGGTAGGGTGGCAACTATTTCTGGCAATTATAGGTCATTTTGACCCGATGATTGGAGGGTTAGCATTCTGGCATCATGGCCCCTTGGTGCAATTGTACTCTAACCTAATCTTATAAGACCAGTGTAGGCCTTCGCCCCTTGTCGTTACCCCTGGTTGAAAATGGTATTTGTCTTTGTAGGTTATGACTGGTAATTTGAAGTTGTGTTGTAATAAGGAGGTTCTTGCAAGACATGTGTATGAACTTATGTTAGGGATTGATCTAGCGTGGGGAATTTGAATAACAGCAAAACTTAATTATAGAACACTTATTTTTATTGTAAATATCATAATTAAGAAAGCCGCAGTGAGTTATAAGAAAAAATTACTGACAGTCAGGTTATTCTCTAATGAAACAAAACTTTTTTATTCAAGTTAATTAATTACATAACAGTTAATACAATATTGTTTTCTAAACGAATATTAAAACTGATAGTTTTTCCTGTGGGTTCTAATGTATTAAACTATGTTTAATATCCATCCGACCGTTAAAATGTTTGTATATTGTACACCTTAATATTTTTGTAAAGAAACTTGTTGCTACGTCTAGCTTATATGTGTTTTATAACTGTAATTAAAAATCTGTACAAGTAAATAAGATAAAAGGTTAAAAACACACTTACCAGCTCTGTACAGAAAGAATGTTTTGGAGAATTTGTTTACCAGTGATAGTCACTGCTGTGTTACTCGTCTAATCAAACTAAATCATTTCCTATGTTTTACGTTTATGAATAGTTGATGTAAAACTAGCTATTGATTTCCCCATAATTAATTTTAGAGTGTAAATATACAAACAACCTAATTATTCTTACCACACTTACTGCAACTCGTATTTACCTTTCCCTTAAAGTAATTAATAACAAAGCGGTTTCAACAAAATGTACATACACATGCAAAATTGTTTTTATAAAAAACCTCATTAAATGTTTGGAAAGTAATAATTACATGTTTAAATTCCACAACAATATGTAGCTAATTACTGTGTAATTATATAATCCTGTTAAATTTAATAGTCTAAAAAATTGATTACCAATATCGAATGGGTAACATAATTTCTTTTAAAAACGCTAAAGCCATAAATTTTATAACACGATTTATAAAAAACACACATGCTAAATTAAAAGGAAAACAATAGGCTCATCTGATATTATGCAACTCTTAATTAAAAAAGTAAGGTACTAAAAAATCTCTTTATTTATCAGAATAGAATGGTTGGGTAACAGGCGTTAAACAATAATTTAAATATCTCGTTATTTGCAAATAAACAAGTACTAAAAAAGTTTTTTACAAAATCAATCATTGATAAACTGTGTAATCTAATATAAAGAAACATTAATGTATAAAGTCCACACACATTCGCATGGTAATCTTGCAGTATTGTTTTATTGTATAGGAAGCATCTGGAATTTTTCTCTAGGAAACGTAAATGATATCTTTACGGTGCTCTTCCAAAGGAATCAAAATATTCCCCATTACCATTCTCGTCAATGTAGATGGCGGTCCAGTGCTGGCCTGGTTTGTTTGCAGGATCCGTGTTTACGATAATTGCACACGGTCTAGGTGTGTGTCTCGGTAGTTGATTAGAAGCACATACAAGCCAAAACATTCTTTTTGTGGCTAGGGATCGATTTCAAGCATCTCGACACTTGTACCGCATACATCTTTGGAATTGGTATACGTCCAGTCTTGCAGTAGTAAGCCGTTTTCCAGTGCATACATAGGCTCAATGGTGTTATGGTTTAAACAGCTATATGCTTTTACTTCCTTTTTCAATTGTTTAATCGCCGGGCAACCAGTCTCCTCCAGGTTTACTATTGGTTTGTTAAGAAATCTTAAAAACTGTTGTTTTTCACTGCCCTTAAAGTGAATTTTGTTAAAGGGGCGCAACACTCTCACCAACTCCTGACGGAAATTGTTGTAGTGTACATGACCCGACCACCATTTCAGTTGTGACATGGATCTTGATATAAAGTAACCTCGAGGTGGTTTTATTAGCATCAACGATAAACGACCATGATCTGTAACCACGGCTATTTCTCTCGGTATGAATTCGTTGTTAACACCATTAAACCTTTGTACGACCAAGTATACCTCCATCTTCTTTCGGCTGTGGCTGTACACTGAAGATCCAGGTTAGTGCTACCACATTTAGCAGCTAAAATCCACAACGACGTTCCGATGTTTATCGATCTCGATCACGTGATCGAATTCTGCATACACCAAACAGTTAACGGTTTCGGTGAGCGCTTCTTCAAACCCGACTTCCAGTCGAAGGGAACCATTTCTATCTAAATTCCAATGCGTTCTAGCGTTGGCAGACAAATCAGGTATTAGGTCAAAGACCATTAAACAGTAACCGCTGGGGTAATCACTTCTCGATATATCGTTACCTTCATTCAAAAAAATGAATACCCGTACCAGAGAATAAGGTGTGATATGCTGTTACACATAAACCATTAGCTGTAAAGTCTGGTTGTAAGGCCTTCGAAGGATTTGTTGTCCGTCAATATATTACGACACGTAGTTAATATTACAGTGATGAAAATTGAACGGGTTTGAGGGGTAATCACCGTTGAAGGCTTTATTTGCTGCAAAGCCTACGACACATCGTTCAGGTAACTGACCCAGGAAAACATTATCCAATAATTTTCGCTGCATGCCTGTTGGTATAGTTAACACCTTTACGTCGGTCCTTGTAACAGGGTATTTTGCGGTGGTTGTTTCTAAAGCTTTAGCGTGCGCAATTAGAATAATTGGATTGATTCGTATACGTCTGACCAGTAAACCAGCTTCTATAATTCGCGCCTTGTAAGTTCAAGCGAGTGCCACCATTAGGCTAAATGTATCTCTTGATTGTACAACTTTAGCCTTTAACTAAAACACCACTTATGAGAAACTTTTCTTGATTAATGAAATCCGAGTGCACGTTACCAGTCATCTCTATCTTTTTCCCGATAGCCGCAAGTGCTTGACGTTTTGAGAGACCGTTATTTGCATTTCCCAGTGTATTTATCTGTCCAGCTGTATCATTATGCCATAAGGTACAACCTAGATGTGAACTCTTGGCTTCCTTTCCATAATTTAGCAGCGTTTCGATTTATGAACGGTAGGCGTAGGTGTTGCTTGGTGGTGACACCATCTTCTCATTTAAGTAAAGCTCCACCTGTGAGAAAAGCGAATGCATCGAACTGTTTACCGGTGCTATAACATCAGCGCCTGTAAGTGCTGTATCGTCTTGCTTTAGTACTTTATCTGTGTTGTACAACATGGTCTGGCTTAAATCTATGTAATCGTTTCTATTTCCGGGGACTACAAATTCTATTGGGGCGTCATCACTCAGAGCTGGTAAGTGTTTGTAAAATATCCATTCACCACTCTCGATACTTGTTTGCGTCGACGGTAAAGCGAACAAATCCAATTCGAACTTAACGCATTCACACGATTGGGAATGTAGAAAAGCCATTATCTTGAAAATATATCGTCGTAAGTAGGGTTCTTCTTAGCAACAGCTCTCGGTAGAGACTGGTTATTATCGAACAGACGTACTCTTTTATAACCCGATCCCTCCACGATTTTCTCGTCGACTTTACGCTTAAGGTTTCTACCTGCCTCGTGAAATCTTTCTTGAAACGAATCCTTGATAGGTTGATCCTCTATGACGTCACCAAGAATATTAGCACCCGTTCTAAGAGCTTCTTTTCCAATAGCCTTTGCGCCAGACTTAAATAACGGTATTATACTTCTAAATATACCACCTAACCAGCTCCCTATTCCATGACTACGTTGATATGGCGCACCTTTGTAGATAGAGCCGATACCGTTACCAGCCTGTAATATTGCTGATAAGGGCAAACCATTATTGTACTTTATTAAAGTGTAGCTTCAGACACGACGTTCCAAACTCAAGTGGAATTGCTGTATCTGTTTCTATATTAATCTCGATGTTTTCAAATTCCCGTGTCATCACCGGTATGTAGTGTGCAGGTGAAAAAACCACATCTTTATGACTCCCCTAAGCATAGTTTTCTGAAGTAGTGCTTACTATACGCATAAGCGAAGATAAAACATTTGAGTTGGTAATCTTATCCATATACTAGCGGGGTGAGGGGGTGTTGGTTCCATAGCTGTGTTCTGATACGGACGGTAACAAAATTGTAAGGCTAGACGTTGTGAGAATCCAAATAGCAAGAGCTGAGTTTTTAATTTCGTAGTGACGCGCTTAGTTAGATTATGATATTCGATTGTTAGCAATTTACTTATTAGTACATGGTTATTTAGCTCGTTGGTAACTTTTTCTATGTTGGCATAATTTCCCGAAGCGAAACGTATTGCGTACCAGCCATCTTCAATATAAATTATCCTCTTGTGGTCGCGTTGAAAATATTCTGCGGCCTTTTTTAATATCGTTTCTAGCACGTTTTCTTCAGGTGGCTCAGTTCTATAATAAATTAAATTGTCTGTTGCACTTACAGCGGCAAAAGAATATCGGTACTGATTTTCCGATATCCCTACAACCCACGACCCGATAATCTTATTCGCTTTGGTAGCTGCGTAATAAAACTTGACGTTATATTACCTGGAAAATACGTCATAGAGCTATTACTCAATAAGGTAAGATAAAACTCCATTTTGTATATATCTCTCAACTTCAAATCTAACACACAGCTATTAAATTTGTCACTGTGTCCACTCCACTTGACCAGGTATTGTTTATATCGCCCACGGCCCTTCTCTGCTAGAATCTTATCGACTTTGAATAGAGTATCTTTATCAACCGTAACAACTTGCAATTCTTCTTCGTAAAAGGTACCCTCAACAGGATCGTTATTAAGATCGATTATTCGATAAACTGGCGATCTTCTTTTTTATCACAGCACTAATTGTAAAAACTTCTCAAAGGTGTACTTAGTTCTGGCGATTCTGACATGCTCACCAACTTTATATTTAGGATGGCGTACTGGACCTAAACCTTTCGCGTACAGGTTATCCCACACTTCCAAAATGTTTTTATCGTTTACAGCCGCGGGGGCCATCTTTATACTTGAATGAGGGCTTTTCTAGTAAACAGTCACAAGTCTTTCATGTACATCAATATACCTGTAGGAATTTTTGTAAGTGAAATAACGCCACATCTTTGTTTTCAATGTTTTATTAAATCTTTCAACTAGAGGTGCTTTTACATCAGGGTTATTTGTTACATAGGAATTGTTATTTTGTTTCTTGCAAAAGTTTTGTACACTGCTCTCCATAAAACCCTTTGCCTTTATCCGTCTGTAGATTTGCTAGGGTATTGTCGCAATCCTTAAAAATATCCGCGAATTCTTCAATTACATATGAGTCTGTCTTCGTTTTAAGTGCTCTCGCCCATGCCCGCTTGCTAAATACATCAATTACTGTTAGTATGTAGCTGTATCCACTATTATGTTTACTTAAAGTTCGCATATCACAAAAATCCGCTTACCACAACTCGTAAAGGTTACTCACAATATCTTTATTTCGTGGAAACTTTTTTCTGACTGGTTTATGTACCCTATAAGCTGTGCAGCCAATTTTTCACTTCACCATAGTTTTTTTTATCTTTTACAGAATTAGCTAAAAGTGTTATGCCAGCGAACCCTGCATGGTGAGAGAGATCATAGTATGAGAGGGATCATAGTATACAGCACAAATGTTATGTCCGCCACGAATCCAAATCTAGTGAAATTCCTCTTCTTCTTTTTCTTTGAGAGATTCTTCTCGGTGTTTCCCGCGTTACACTATCAGCATCGTAATTCTCACCTATAGTTGTTGTGAGGGTCCGTTCAACGCTGGGTGATACAGAAACATCATGTCTTTGCGTATTTCCTATAAACTCTCGTGGTATATTTATCTCTTTAATGTACGTCGCAAACTGACGCCAACCGCGCGGGTTTGTAGTTTTTCGATTTCTTACCGTCTCGTGAACCGGATCGGTAATGTTGGAATGTGGTATGATCTCGCCTTTTATTGTGACAGTACCCTTTTTATCCCAAAAAAACATCGCTGCTCGTATTCAGTATACGTAACAAAGCCTCGCCTTTTCTCTTATATGAAGGCGGAAGTGTTGATACTATTTCATCGTCCGCTAGACCTTTGCGTTGCGGTAAATCTCTAATATTATCAGCAACAGCGTCACCGCTGATTGTTATGCTAGTGGGATGACGTAACTGATTGGAAAAGTGTAGATACCTTTGAAGAACTTGATTGCACTGCTGCCATTTGTCATGGTCGGTCATTTTGGTTTTTAAAACTTTATCCATATCGTTACCCAGCTGCGTTAAAATGTTGTGTTGTGTAACACCTGGTGCATATAAGCGCTGTATAAAGTCCATCGGTAGAATAATCATCTTCTTCAGATTGTGATCCATGGTTATTGAAACAGATTACCTACGATTCCGCCGAGTAATGGTCCTAACAGGAGTGGTAGAAATGCATCACCTTTCTGTACAAGAAACTGTTTCTTCTTTTTTATAGATTCACCTCTCTGTGCCAAGCGTCTTAAAGTGTGCTTATGTTGAGAGAGTCTCTGTTTCTGATCAGCTGACAGAGGTACACAACCTTTTAAACTGTGATGTGCACACTCGCAAATACACTCTACCTGCTTATTATCCAAACATTTCCATAAAGCATCACGCTGACTTTTACTTAATCTGGCTAATACATGCAGGATATCAGTTCTCGCTTAAAACTGTAACAACACATGCCGCCAACGTATAACAACAATTATTAAATGGCGTCAAATTGTAACATTAAATAAAAAAGCGATGATGTAATAAATTGATTGTAATTGATCGAATAATTTTAATTAATAAAAATAATTACCAAATATCAATCGCTACTGCCGTCGGCTCATCGGTAGATTGAAATAGGGTAGAGTTCAAATATACGGAGTTTAATTAACGTACCTGAAATACTGCATGCTTCTCATAAGCTTAATTATTTTCACTTATCCTTAATTCATAAAACAAATGTTATCTAAAAATTATGAAAAAATGATAAATTCTCGAGCGCCATGTTGTTTTTTTTTATATATCTATTTAGGAACAACAAAACCTAGTTAAGGAATAATACAATAATAAAACAATTTATCAAAATGAAAATAAAATAACATGCGATACATAAGTTTATTCAATATATGATTGCAAACGTAAAAAAATCAGAAGTCATATACTAATCTAAATTATATAAAAAACATTACCTTTTAACGGTTCTGTACATACACTGTAACTGGTAACTATGAAGCAGAATGGTTCATATGGTGAGGTCAATGTCAAATATGGAATTTTCTTGAAGTTTAATTCGCCAAATTTATTTGTAAAAGTATGTAGAACTTGCCATTTAAATTAATAGAATAGTAAAATTACTGACATATACGTGCCAATCATGCTTATAGCTGTAATATTCAGCATTAGGTGAATTAAAAAAAAAGCTTTCAGAATAACTCCAGTGTATTTTCCCCTAAAAGTCTTCACGCTTGCGCGGATACAATAATCTAAATCCAATTTTTTTAAGAAAGGGAACTATAACTCTATTTATGTAATATTACACCCAAAAGATATGTTCTAGGAAATGCCAATTAAATTGCCATTCTCAATTCTACATATTAATAATTAAAAACTTTTCTAATATTACGCCAAATAAATAAACGATTCTTAAATTAATGTACTTTTTAATACAACCACAAAAAAAGGTTGTTACAAAACGTCAGCCATCATATATGATGTAATCGTTATGACTGTGAGACTTAAACCCTTTTTTCGCTATATATACTTGACAGATACCTTGAGGCCCGAATGTTTGTTCTATAACGTAGCACATCCGGTGTATTCTGTTTTAAATCGAACAATAAGTATCCGTGCGGACTTGAAAATAGCACCTTGGTACGCTGCTTGCAAAAATCTCGGGTTGTCCGGCGAAATCTGTCTTGCGAAATGCTGCTTCTGGGCTCTGTCACGTGGGTTCTTAAACAAAATTATGTAATATGCGTTGAGAGAAACATCCCGCTGTCCACGTCCTTGATGAAATATGTTCTGCGTTAAGAAAAACACACTTAGATTCCTATGACCGTCAAACTGTTCCATAAAAGGTAAACCCTTTTTAAATTCCACAGAGAGATCTTTGAATAAAGGTTGTTAATCACTGTAAAACCAGATAATTTTTTCAAAAGCTGTATCACAGGCAGTTTCGGTATTTTTTAGAAAATCCACGATTAAATGCGATGTTTTACAACCCGACGGACCCGCAACTATCGCCGAAAAGAGGTGCTTAAAGTGACCATCTTGAATCGCTAAACGATACTAATAGATACTCCACCAGCAAACTCGTTTAAAAAGACTAAATAACATCCCTTTCAATCAGAGTGCTAGACCCAGAAACAAAATGACCTACAAGATAATTGCCAGAAATAGTTGTCATCCTACCCTAGCCCTAAGACCAACTCCAGATCCAAGACCAACCCAAAGACCAAGCCCAGGTACAAGACCAGCTCCAAGCTCCAAGACCAACTCCTGGTGCAAAACCAACCCCAAGTTCAAAACCAACCCCATGTCCAAGACCAGGTCCAGGCCCAGCCCCAAGTCCAAGACCAGGTCCACCCCAAACCCAAGACCTATCCCCACTCAAACCCCATCCCCAAGACTTATCCCAAGTCTAAGACCAGGTCCAGCTCCAGTTCAAGTCCTAGCCCAAGTCCAACACCAGCGCCATGTCCAGCCCTAGCCCAAGACCAAACCCAAGCCCTACATCTGCCCCTCACGTGAGCAAGTACAAAATTGCTGTTAAAAAGGCTCTTAATGCAACATTGAAACTTTATCAAGGGTTGAAGAAGACCTCCGAAAAGAAACTATAGAGGTAGAAAGAACGCGTCCTACACGTGGGCGGCCATAAAATAGGAGTGAAAAAACGAGTCTTACACGTGGGCGAGTAAAAAAACAAAAATAATTAGGGATGAAAAGTGGTTGAAAACGGCCTCTCAAAAGAAACCATAGGGGTGGAAAATACGATCCCCCATGTGGGCATATAAAAAAGTGAAAGTGGGAGGGGATTGTGACGTAAAAAAAGTGGAGAGGATGGTGCCTGTCTTCTACTACTGTCCTTAACAATGTTCCGTTTAATAGTATTGAATGAAACAATATCGAATTATTTTCTTGTAGGTTCAACAACTGGTGATATTACTAAACACAACCAAGATTAAAAAATTGCTAAAATCTCAAATTTTACTAACTCCTGTTAGGCCTGCCAATTATCGTCATCACTATTTAAGTTTTCGAGAGATGGAGGTAACTTACAATTTTAACCAAAAATGTAAAAATAACGTCGTTTTGGACATGTATTTCATCAGAAAAGGTCTAAAGTAAAGTTTCCTTAATTATATTTTATTCTTTTATACTTCATATATATTTGCTATGTTTCTGAAAGCTTACAATTGACTGGCCATTTTACCGCATTGTAGCGGTGTTTTTACAATATTGTGCGTAAAAATGAAGTTACCCTTGACGTTCACAAGATTGTAATCTCAATTTTACGTTTCAGGAGGCCAAAACTATATATTGATGTGTTATGAGTGTACAATCAAATAAATGTTATGTAAGAATAAGCATTTGTGTAAAATGAGTTGCATACATGTCTGGTGCTAATGTGCACGGTATAGACATCCACATAAAGTTTCATCTCTCTCTCTCTCTCTCTCTCTCTCTTGTAATAAAAAAATTAATAGGGCGTATTGGGTTGTTGTTAATAATAATTCCCCTGTTGTTACTTATACTCCTAGTAATAAATAGAAGATTTTGTGCCTTTAGCTCGGCCAGTGATTAACGGTTCCATGTTCCTAAAATCTAATTTGCTTTAATTAGAAAATGTGTGTGTGTTTGGTTAGACATGTTCGCTTTACAAAAACAAAGTAACTTCAATCTGTAATTAAATGTTAAAATGCCTCGGACGGCAACTTATTTTATGGAAAACAAGTAAACCGTAAATATAATAAATGCAAAATTGAAAACAATAACAAGGTTTATTATAAAATCTTTAAGTCAAGTTATAAAAATAGAAAATCATAATCCTAATGTTAATTACTTAAAAATACCTTGTACTAAGAATTTTAAATGAGATACATGTTTTACTTTAAAATTTTGGGTGTCACTGTGTACTGTTAGTGATAAGTTGTGCTGACGAAGCCACGCTTTCAATTTTTGGTTGTGCAATTAATCTTGAAGTGGAAATATAATAAAAGTTTTGATATTCGTTTATCCCAAATGAATAAATTCTTTTACAAAAAGCCAAACTTGTTTGATTTAAATGGGTTAATGTACCATTTATTTATAATTTATCATTTTTTAGATTTCTAAGAATTGTAATATACCATTTGACCATGGTTTACTTTTTAGTATAGACAACAACAACAACCTGTCATTCCCCTTATTTCCATACACTGATTCTATTTTTATATTCCTAAGAAATGTAATATGATACACCTGCAGGTCATTACTATTTGACCTTGAAAACTCTATATTTAGATTTCTAATATGATGGCCTAACAATTTCTATTTTTAACTTTCAATTTTGACCTAAATCTGTCCTTGATTTGAGTACCTCTTTTTAAACTTGTTAAATACCCACCTTCTCCTACTTTTAGTTTAGAAAACTATTTCACCTTCACACAATTTAGTCAACCTAAGTACCATTTGACCTTGATCTACATTTTAGCATACATACATACATAACAACCTATCATTCTTCATGTTTCCATGAACCGATTCTATTTTTAGATTTCTAAGAAATTTAATATGATACCCCTGCATGTCATTACTCTTTGACCTTGTAAACTCTATTTTTAGATTTCTGAGAATTGTAATATGATCATGATGATGATGACCTTGTAATTTCTATTTTCAGCTGTAAATTTAGGGGTAGCTGCCCTAATTTGATATATGTGTTAGCTACGTTGAAAAGGCGACGTGGGGAGATGGGGGGGTTTTTAAATTTGTTTTTGTCAAATTCTGGCCCGTTTTCGAGAAAAATGGATTTTTTTGTTGGAAAGGGCTGGACAGAAAAATCTGCTTAAGGAATATTTCTATCACCTACTTTTAGCATACATACATACATACATAACAATTTATCATTCTTCATGTTTCCATGAACTGATTCTATTTTTAGATTTCTAAGGAATTTAATATGATACCCCGGAAGGTCATTACTCTTTGACCTTGAAAACTCTATTTTTAGTTTTATAATAATTGTAATGTGATCATGATGATGACCTTGAAATTTCTATTTTCAGCTTTAAATTTAGATTTTTTCTTTTTGAAAAGGCTGAATTTGGAAAATTATTTCGATCACCTACTAAGGGTAGCTGCCCCAATTTAATATGTGTGTTAGATATGTTGAAAATTTGACAGGGCGAGATGGGGGAGGGGTTAAGTTGTTTTTGGCAAATTCTGGCCCGTTTTCGAGAAAAATTGATTTTTTCGTTTGAAAAGGCTGGAACAGAAAAATTGCTATTTTAAATATTTTAATATTTCTATCACCTACTAGGGGTAGCTTTTACATTAGGGTAGCTACCCCAATTTGATATATGTGTTAGATACGTTGAAAAGTCGACAGAGGAGAATGGGGGGGTTTTCTAATTTATTTTTGGAAAATTTCTTAAAAAACATTTCTATCACCTACTAGGGGTAGCTTTTAGATTAGGGGTAGCTGCTTCACGCATTACTTTCGTTAAGTTTGCATATAAAATGTTTACTGAATCATGCACACGCAAAAAAGCCTTTTATTATAAACTAAGATACGTCATACGATACCCCTACAGATCAATAACCTTTGACCTCGGCAACTCTATTTTTAGACTTCTAAGAATTGTAATATGATGATAATATTGCAATTTCTATTTTTAGCTTTTGACGTTCACATACAAATTTCCCGCCAAAACGTTTAACCGCAGAGTGACCTTATAATATGATGTTGATGACATTGCAATTTTTATTTTTAGCGAACTCCAAAAATTAAAATTTTCCGCCAAAAGTTAGACCTTGAAGAGATCCAAAAGCTTACATTTCTCACCACCAGAGGGCGAGTGACCTTGAATTGGTCCAGAATCGACCCCTAATCACTACTTACTTAAGTGTCAACATACACCAGAATTCAATATTTTTACAACAATCTGTATTCTACTTTAAATAGGGTACGGCAATCTAATGCTAATTCAGGGTGATAAAGTGACAAACTATGAAGCAGTGATGTAACAGCGTTATGTGGTACGCTAGAAGTGGCTGTCAAATGCCCTTGATACTGTGGGAACGGTTTTATTAGCAGATTCATAAGTTATAGTTTGAAGATCGGACGTGGTATGAACTTTACGGTCAAGTGAACTAAGTGTAGGTACAGTAGTGACGTTTTGTGAACAGTGTTTAATATTTGTTGCTACATTGGTTTCAAAACTAGCACCGGTAACTGAATCATCATAACTACAAATGGCTTTTCCATTATTGCTTTATATTAATATTATAATCAAAACTTTCACTGACATTTTCAGAAAGAATTTAATTTATTTCTTTAGCAATTTTTCTATATAATTATATATAAGTACCTAGTGTTTTAACTTTCTTACAACTACTCATGATAAACAAAACTGATATGCAATAGTTTCTTACGACTCAAAATGTAATCAAAGTGTAATTTACTTACGCAGTACAATTGATTTCATTTGCAGATTCTTAAAGGCTTTTTTTCTCTTTTTCGTAGAAGTTGAAATATTTTGCTATTCCATTGCTTATGAGTTTTTTTAACACTCCGTTTACCTTTGAAACTAATTATTTTCCACCAATTAAAGACATACATGTGCTCTAAAATAAAAGAAACCTCGATAATCATAAAAGTTATGCCATCATGCCATATGGGAAAGTAAAAAAAAAACTCCCCAATTTTTTGAAATTTTCTTCATCTTCTAAACGTTTTTCTAATTTTTATAACTGTTCAAGGGTATCAATTGGTAACAGAACTGGTAAATTGGGAGATACAGTTTGTGGTGATGGGAAGATTTCATTTAGTTTAGCCAAAATCTGTTTATTTTGCTCCTGAGTAGTTAGTACAATATTCAGAAAATTTTCTTGATATTCTACATAAAAACTATTAACATTTAAACATTTAAACTAAAATCAAAAGTGCAACTTACTACTGGTTTGTGCTATTGTAGATGATACTGATTTGCAATTACTGGATGTAGGTGTTCTCACATCCAAAGATTCTACAGGCATGAAACAAATGAAGTTACAGAACAGTTACTTATGGAGTATGAATTATTAGCGTATTCAACGGTGGTTTACGATTCTAAAAAAGTTAAATTTATTAATGAACAGAAGCTTAATATAAATCACCTTTATTATGCAATAAATTGTTAAAACCACTATTAGATTCCGGAAGATAAACTACAGTAGGTCTTGGTAAACTAATTCCTCTTGCGTAAGAATTTAGATTCCTATTTTGTTTAATGCTTTCGTTGCCACTGTCATCACAGCCATCATAGTTTGCAAATTTTTTTGGTAGCCGCCTTGTGTTTTGGAAGTATCTTCTGATAATTTAATTTTTTTAGAGCTTCTATCAAATCGTCTAAAAAATGTTTTAAATGGTAAGTAATGTAATGAATTTGTTATTCAACTTAATAGATTAAAAAAACGACGTGTTATTCTATAAACTCTTTTTTATTTTTTCTAAGGCAGTATTAAATGCTTTTTGTACTTTACAGGGTGGCCAAAATATCTATTTCTTTTTTTAGTTTTATCCATACTTCTAGAATGACGGCTATTCCGCCATCATCTGCACCATCAAATTGAATGCCTACATAATTGGTCATTGTTGTTTGCAACAGATCTAATTTTTTAAGAAATAATAAAATTTTTGTAAGAGCTCAGTAATCAAATAATGTCTGTTCATACTTCATCAGTAGTACAACCACAGAACTTTTGGAGGTACAGTTGTTAGTTTACCGACACTTGTAGTAGAAAGTCATGGAATTTAAAGGTCAGTGTAACTGTATATGGATTGCATTTTATTAAATATGTGAAAATATGATTTAAGTTATGGTTGTCCGTTTATATGCTACTAAATGCAAGTTTAAACACACTAATACCATTGTTTTTATAAGTAGATAAGCAGCACGGGTTTTGGCACATTTTGTCTCAAAATCCCATATATTTCTTAAGGTAGTTTTCCAATGTTCGTTTTGGTCATTTTTGGTCGATGGAGTCACGTGACCAATCTTGCGCATGCGAAATAAGCATTACAGCATAAGGGATGTGTATATGGTTGCATGCTGATGTGTGCATAAAGTGTAAGCAGGAGAGGGTTGCTTAAGGGATGTCTGTATAAGGGGTAAGCAGGGGATGACTACGACTTGTTGCATGGTGCATAAGGGGTAAGCAGGGGTTGATATGAAGTATTGAAGGGGTAAGCGTGTAGGTGGCGACATTAGCTCATGGGGGTGACTAAGAGTGGTTAGTTGCATTCCGATGTCTGCAAAAGCGGTAGCATGTATGTGGTTGCATCAACTCATGTGGGTGGTTGCATGCCGATGTCTGCATAAGCGGTAAGCAGGGATGGTCGCTTACGGGTGGGTTTTGTTACGTTAAATAATTTGTTACTCTATATGTATTAACTAAATTGTTATTTACGTATTTATATGACAGGTTTGGAAAGATAACCAAAATGTGGTGCAGCTGCTCAGTCGCAAACAAAAAAAAATATTGAAGTAGTAGATTCGATTGTGTAGTACTTACTAAACAGCAAAATATAAATAAATAGGGCGCCAGGGTCTAAACTAATACCTGAATCACTAAACGTTGTTCCTTACTTGACCCAAATAAGGGTGTACTAATTCCTCACCTTACAGCACATTAATTACCGAAAATAACTACAGGCTTCGTTGTTAATAAGAGTGTATTAATATCTATACAAAAGTAATTGCGATTTGACAAGAAACTAAATTCAACTTCTACAGACTGAGTACAGAATATTACTTAATACTATTAGCATTGATTATTATAAACGAAATGAAAGAAAATCCATTGGTACATATCAATTTAGATAAGATGCATAACATAAATTGCAATTCAATACTGTGCAGTAAAATACTCATATAAAATAATAAAGAAATTAATTACAAGTGATAATGAAGAAAATCTACGACATATGACGATTTCCAAAATGTGGATAAATAATATATTATTATACAGTTAAATTGTGTAACCCACGATAAGAGGTCGTAGGATAGCTTGGGAGCGCTCTCAAACATGTAAGAGAAAATAAGTCGTAATGTAGATTTACAAATTCAAGATAACTTGTTTTAACTCTTACCCCATTAGCCTTTTTTATTATGGTAAATCTTGCGAATAATCAAGTAACTATTTAGGTACGTAGACTTCTCTTACAATAAAATAACAGCTGATTTTCCAAAATTGAATTTTCGTTTATGCCCACATAATCTAAATGAACGTAATCTTCTGATTGTTTATTTTACTAACGACTAATTATAATCACGGCTGTTCTAAACACAATTGAACTATTAACTTTATTTAAACGTCCAAAAGAAACAATGGGGAAAACTGTTTGTATCCCTACATTAATAAAGCTTATCTGACCTTAAGATAAAGACTTGTTGACCTCTTTAATTATTTTTCATTTCTTATGAATGATTTCCTGGATGGCAGTATGCAGTTCAAACTCGAAATCCTCGGTTGACCTTACGACTTGTGGGTCGATTATATTTAAAAGTAATGTGGCAAAGCCATAACGGCCTAAAGTTATTAATGCATTGATTAGAAAAGGGGAAACAAAATACATTTTTTTTTGTAATGGAATAGTTAGGAATAATTGTTATCTGAGTTGTTAGGCGTCCGATTGTAAAAAACTTGCAATATTAAATACAATACTAAAATTGTTAAGAGTTTCAAAATCTGTTTAGTATTCTAATACAATATACTAATTTTCTAATTACTAAAGGAAACTCAAATTGATGCTGACTCGATAATAAATCCACCAAGGCAGTTGTAAAGTTATACATATGGTACCGAAAACAGAGTGCAAGTGACAGACAAAATTCTTACCTGCTTTACCCAATTCAAAACAAAAATCTGGAACACTGGAACTATGGCAGGATCTGAAACAAACAAAATACACCCACGCACCACACAAAATTAAAAATCGACGAGCGCGTTTCGATAGCTGCGCTATCATCATCAGCGGTCGACTAGGCTGGGTATATACGGTTAATCTCTAGCGTGTAGGTGGTTGCATTAGCTCATGAGGGTCAAGAAGGGGTAAACAGGGATGGTCGCATACGGATTGGTATATAGGGTTAAGCGGTAGCATGTAGGTGGTTGCATTAGCCCATGGTGATGACTAAGAGTGGTTGGTTGCATGACGATGTCTGTATAAGCGGTAAGCAGGAGATAGTTGCATAGGGATCTGTGCACAGGGGTTAACACATGAGGGGGTGATAGCATGCAGCGTAAATAATCACACGATAATGGTAATTTATCGTTACAAAATATATTCTAAAGAATGAACTTCTTCAGCATAATTGGCTTACTTGCCTTTGTAAATGAAAAGAATATTTTACATTACCACAGTAAAACTCATGCAAATATTTCACTTTTTTAGTAAAAATATTACTAAATATTGTATAAAGATCTAATTATACCAAAAGTTGCCGACAGAATGATTAAAACATTGAGATCGGAAACTGATATTCGCTCCATTTCGATCATTTTAATGCAAGTAACGATAACCATATCACTAAAATGCAGCATCACAAACTCTGTAATATCTAAAAGGAAATAAAGTTTAAGATGGTAAGGAATAATACATACACCTACCAAGGTAAAAATCATGCAATTATTTTTAGTAAAATATTACTAAATACTGTATAATGATATCATTATATCAAAAGTTGCCTACAGAATTAATAAAGTAGAATCAAACAAGTGAATCACGAAACCACAATGTCCGATAGTATTAGAAAAATAAAACGTGGTATTTTCATACAAAAAAAACAATACGTCACAATAGAAAGTTCTAGAACGTTGATATAAATTGGTGTTAAATCAAAGCAAAAGTTTATTAGTTCTTCTATTATCTGGTAATGTACCTTATTATACTTTTTGTATCAATTTCAAACATTACCCCTACTCAGTTGAGAACACAAGTTTTTAAATAATTTAGTGAACGGGGATTAATAGGTTGTAGATCGTATGTTAATAACATAATTTCATCCTAAACGTTTAATACAGTAGCAGTTCTTAGATAAATTTTTAACTGATGCATTATCAATTTGTTAGTTTAATGTAGCTATTGAGAAATACTGAAACAATTAGTAATTTTGATATATTGAGCGGTGTAATGAGGTTAATAATACATAATTATAATACTTTCTTTAAATTCACTAGTAATAAAGCTAAATTAGATGATTCTAAAAATTTCTGGTCTGAAGATTATAAGCTGAGATATTGAGTGTGGCATACCGTTTATCAGCATTTTGACCTGAAAAAGCCAGACATGTAACTTCCGCTCTGTAGGTTTTAGTTTAAGATATTTGGTGTGACACATCGTTTAACAGTATTTTCAAATGAAAAAGCTAAATCCCATCTTCGCAGGCATTTAACCTTCGGTCTCAAGGCTTTAGGTTGAGATATCAGATGTGACGTATCGTTTAAAAATACTTTGAACTGAAAAACCTGAATCTGGTGTTTCTAACCTACAATGAACGTTTAAAAATGACATACACATTCCAAGCAAACATTAAAAGCTATGTTCAATATTTTTGGAACGCTAGAATGTACCTAGAACAGAGAAAATATTAACATCAATTTCAAATTCAGTTTTACATCTCTTACCATGTCGAACCTATAAAATTGTATCAAAAGATACAACCATATTGAAGGTGTTTACGGTTTCGTTATTGGATTCCCCATCAGAATTTTTATATACAAAAATATACATAAAATTATCCAATAGGCCTACCATATGAAATAATCTGTAATTGAAATTAAACTGATCATGTCTTTCGTGTACACATCCAGCACCTTATAAAAAAAAGTTGAATTGAGATTTAACTATTAACACTATAAAATTAATTTAAATTAGTTATAGTTTGACTATTTACCCTAGATTATTCTGACAGCACGAACAGCACTTTCAAAGTTAATTGAAAGGGTTCATTAATTGGTCAGTATTGGGTACAATACAGCATTACAACAAATTTGAAGTAATTACTTGATGTATGGTATTATATTACTTACTCAACTGATGTAACCAATATAATTCAGTATAAGGTGTTGGATGTAAGCGAAAGAGATTGTAACAACCCTTTTTGAGTTGTATTTAATTATGCCGTAATTTAATGTCTTTCATTTGTTCTGTTGTAAACATAAGAAAAATTTTAATTATTGAAATGTAGGTAGGCAATTTAATTTGCATATCTTCATAGTGCATATTTTCGTAAAGGTTTATATTTCCACTTCAAGTTATCGTTTTCTGATCATTTGATTTGCACAACGCGTCATCATGATCATCTGACATGATCTAACTTCCTAAGTATCCATTTTGGTTACTTCCTGATGAATGTTGAAGCAGGAAGGTTTATTTGGGTTTTCCCCTAAATTTTGTGTGAAAGTGCCATTAATTTGATAGTAAGATATTATACAGAAAATTAAAACATTTGCTCTTTTCAGGTACTTTTATTTTTTACTTTTACTTTTACCGCTTTGGATTGCACAATTAATTTTGCTGTTGCGTACGATTTCATTTTATGATTGCAATTTTTGCATTCAAAACTTCAAAATAGTGCAATAAATATTGGATTCAAAATTTCAAGAAGAAATTTATGAGATAAATTCCTTTCTTGGGTTGGTTTACTACATAAAGCATTATTTCAAGATATTGCGCAATAATGGTGCAAGGATGACATCACCTTGGTTGACCGTTTCGTAAACATTTAGATACCAGAGGTTATTAAAAAATTTGTGTACAAAAATTTTACAAAGGTATTTATGTAATGATTTTTTTTTTGTAATTTAAGGATAGTTTTAAGACGTATTTTATTTAATCATATCACATTAACTGTTAATAAACATATTTGTATATTTTTTATTGTTTTACATTTTGATAAATTTTTAGTGTAGAACTCGGTTTAGTTATTCCGGCTATAATTAAAAAAATAACTTGGCGTCCGAGATCATTTTATTAGTACTACATTTTATTATTTTTTTATTTATGTTCGGTGGAAGTAAGAGAGCAGATTTAGTGGTAATTAAGCAAATCGAAAGAATGAACCACCCTATGTTAATCTGCCGATTAGAGTCAAAGGCACTATTTGTGGTGAATGGTTTGTATCTCGCAGTTAGTTTGACGATTTGTGTGTTTGGAGAACTTTACACTTATTTCTTTATTACATTTATTTATTATTACATTTATATTACCATTCGACCACTTTATTATAAGATCAATTTCGAAAAAAATGGTTATCGCCTAAGTGTAAAGCTTAATCTACATTCTCAATATTTACAGATTCACTAAAACTAAATGTAAAATGATGATAGCCCATAGATCTAAACATAATAAGTTTAAGTTAATATACTTCCATAAACTCATCTTGGGGTGCATCGATAGCGTAATGTCCCCATGGAAGTGTGTTAAATGAATTAGAAATCAGATACCGTTTATCATCTTCAGGGTTTAGAGCAATCTTTGTTTGCGTTATGGAAAATACCATATGCTTGTCTGATCGAGTCAAATTCTGCGAGGTAGTCCTTTGTTTAAAGGTTTTGAGGCATTCTACATAATCATCTAATACAACTTTTGTCTCTACTACTGATTCCTTTGCACCCCTCGCCTTCTTCATCAGACAATAATTGTTGATAATATTTTTAAATTCATCTTCCTCATATTCGTCAGCTTCTATGTTTTTATATAATTTTATAAAAACATCGTCAGAGGTTGATAGCTTCCTAGTATATAGTTTAGATCGCAATCCTACGTATTCAGTCATTTTTTACCATTATTCTCGTCCTTCATCATACCAAGTACTTTCTTATTTACCAACATTATGTCGTGGATATTATTGTCAGGATAGTTTGTGGTGTCGAAGTATTGAAAAATGTCCTCCTTAATAACGCGTAAAGGTCTTGCTCCCGTATTTCATAAATTTAACTGTCAGTATCTGTATAGAGGGTCAAGTCACAATGAAAGCCGTATGTAGTCGTTTTAGCTAGATCAAGAACGGCTTGAGCTACATACATAAGCTTATTTAAATATACTTTTAGCTTATTCATTTCCACCGCTACTAAATTTTCTGAAAATATAGTGCATGTCTTAAACTCGGGTTTTGAGATATATGACTTTGCATCGTAACTACCCTTACATTTGGATAGTAATTTAACATCGATTCGTTTTCCATGGTTTTTCCGCTGCGTTATCCATCAGTTTACACAAATTCCTTTCAAAGTGATTCTTTGCTTTTTTTCTAAGTTCTGTATGTAAATCGATGTAGGACTTCAACCAAGGTGATTGCTTAAATTTAAGTACTCTATATACTTTGGTGAAAACTAAGCCGTGAGTTAATCCTTGCTTTAGCGCCCGATAGTGAATTGCGTATTTCTTCTTATTACTTAGCGTTGTCATAGGTTTCGAAATTTCATTAGATTTAATTGGAGGTTTTGAAGTTTTTGGGTTAATGTGAAATGGATAGAAGTGCAAGTCTTTATGTGCATCATGTAAATGATGAGGATATTCCAAATCTACTTCAAATATCAGTCCTTCGCTCGCATCACCTGGTGTTGTAGTGACATTTACGTTGGTATGTACCCATTCAAAGCCACCGTAAGGGAGAAATTGACTTATAGCCCAGCCGTATTGCTTATTGATGTCGTTGGATATTAGATACATATCAGGTTTTGATGAATCATAAGTAGGAATATGCTTTTTTTGTACTAACTCTTTTCTTAGAGCAGATTTTACTCAAACCCCCTCGAATACCACGCTCAACAAACAGAAACATATCTTGATCTGTAAACAGTTCCAGTACTTGCTGTGTACATTTCAACATAGCATCCCAAGTAAAACCTGGTAGTGTAAAGTAGTGTGCAGGATCCAAGTGATATGTTCTAATGCAGCTTGATCTAAACTGCTGGAAGACATCTGTTAGAAGGAGAATATCGATTTTCATATATAAGTCTACATATTCACCCAATTTATTGCAGTTAAATTTGTTCCATACCCCTTACGCTCTACGATAAGTAGGGAGAGATAAGTAGAGAAGGCAAACAGGGTTTTCATTAAAGCGGTCAAACGAATCAAAGTAATCATACGGCATTACACCTCACTTAGTTATAAGATTAAATTAGTCTTTAGGTGATAAAGAAAATTGCAATTTGAGGTTTGGAAATTCTGTTAAATACGATGATGGTTTATCCAAGCATGATGCTATAAAACGAAAACTGTCTATAAATCTAAAGTTAATGCGTGATTCATTGACATGTTTAGTAAAGGAGATATATTTTTCTTTGGTAATAGGAAACAAATCGATAGAACAGCTAATTCTACTGGCAATATTCCTTATAACAAAATGATCATCATATCCGCTTAAGTTGTAGTACATCACTGGTTAGTGTAAGTGTCCTGATAGTTGATGTTACCTTCATCATATGCTGCACCGCGGTAATTGTTTTCTAGGATGAAATGATTATGATCCTTATGAACATTGACCTAACCTAAAATCAAACGTGCGCGTGTTTGATGCGAGTCTTTCAATCCAATCCTGTAATGCTTCTATGATTTCGAGATTTCATGATTGTTAGGTTAGGTCAACCCTTGGAACGAAAAAAGGTAAGCAAACGTGCGATTTTTAGGTTAGGCCAACGCGCGCGACTAACTTAGAGTAAAAAAATGTACCACGTAAGGTGTAAAATACTGTTGAACGATATGTTAGAATCGATATATTAACTTAAAATCTACAGACCGGAAGTCTTCAATCTCACATCCGTCAGCCATCTTGTATTCGTTAATCGTCATTATTCAGGCAGTTATCCTCGACATCTTCCTTCTGCAACTGACTAGACTCATGGCGGTCACGTGATTTAGGTATAGGTCAATGCTCTCACGCGCGAGAGTATGAATACACCTTACGTGGTACAAGTTCTTCATTCTAAGTTAGTCTCTTGTTGTGATCAAACGAGCTCTAAGCGTTTTTTTTTTGTTGCAGCTAATACTGTGCGTCAGCGTGGAAAGTCTTCATTGTGAGTTAGCCCGTTGGTGTGATCGGTCGTTCTCTTTGTTGCAGGTAGCTGTGTAGGTGAGTTTAATTATTGTACAGTGTATTAGTGTTCCACATTCTTAGTCCTTTACAGTACAAAAGTGAGGTTTGTTGTATTGGTTTTAGTTGTTTATTAGATGTGTAAGATGTTTGTAGATCTAATCAAACACACGGCCGCCACTCTAGGATTACTAATGGTAGATTGCAGTGAAAAGGCGGTTAAAGACGGAATTGCGATATGTAATAATGCTATTCGCAGAATTCAACATGCTATGCATGGTGAGTATCAATAGGTGAGTAAGAACATCTTGAGGCATGTCTACGTAATGTTAAATCGATGAAAAACTGGTAAAAGTAGAACCAAAGATGGGACAGGGAAGAAGCTTAAATAAAGAGACAAACAAAACATCGCGTTAGTTGGGATGACTCTATTTCGGCTTTTAACAGCCGTATCCGGACTGTGGTTATTTCTAATCTTAAACATAAAGACCCGATCAGCTTCTTGATCAACTGTAAAGCTATCTTCAGAAGACGGATACAGAAAGCATTGAAGAACGCTGACGCTGTGAAAGTTATTACAATTTTCTGTGGTGAATTTGAGATTGCGCAAGGAAAATCCTTAATGAGTATAAATATTTCACGACAATGAATGCTGCAATGTATAGGGATACTGATACAGACAAGTGGTTTGAGGAGGAGATTGTGAAACCTACTATAAGGAAATTGTCAGTATTTCAAGAACGTGATAAATTCTACTCCTCAACTTGGATCTTCATACATCGAGTTACCAATTCAAATTAAGAGGAAAAAAGCTTGCATCAATGTCAATACTGGTGAAGAAGCACGTTTTATGTGGGCAGTGGCTTCAACTTCGAAAAGCAAAACGGTCTCTTAGAATATATATATATATATATATATATATATATATATATATATTAGGATAAAAAAGGTTTTATCGCTCTCCCAACATACCTCACTGAAGGAAAGAGTGATAAGCATGTGAAGCTGATCCTAATACAAGACTATAATAGTGATCAGTTGACTAAGTACCATTATGTTTGGATTAAACACCTTTCACGATTGTTATCAATGCAGTTAGGGAAAGGTAAAAGGCAAAAGTACTTTTGTGATAGATGACTTCATTATTTCCGAACCGAAGACAAACTGCATAACCATAAAGAAGACTACGCAAAATAATAATGCTGCCACCAAGATGCCCGAAGAAAGCGAAAGGATGCTGAAGTTTAAAGTTATATTTTTCTAATATCACCGGGCATTGTGGTTTTATGCTCCACTTGTTTGATCCCACTTTATTCATTCTGTCGACATCTTTTGAATTACTAAACAAGTGAAGTAATTGTTTTACTGTGATTAGTACGTTCATTTTTCCTTACCAACCACACTTATTCATCGTCATGAGGTAACGTAACCATCTAGATGCTACCGCTTAACCCTATATACCTATCCGTAAGCGACCATACCTGCTTACCGCTAATGCAGACATCGGCATGCAACCACCAACACTTAGTCACACTCATGAGCTGATGCAACTACCTACATGCTACCGCTTATGCAGACATCGGCATGCAACCAACGACACTTAGTCAACCCCATGAGCTAATGTCGCCACCTACATGATACTGCTTACCCCCACCTCCAATATTTCAGAGCATCCCCTAATTATCCCTTATGCAACATGCAACCAGTCGCACAGTCATCTCCTCGTTACCCCTTATACAGACATCCCCTTGTAAAGAACCAGCATCTTATACTTATATGTTTTAGAATAAATTAGGCACGGACCATCCTGTATGTAAAATTTCATAAGTTTACGCGATATTGCACAACAAATAATTTATTCATCACTGCTGACGTGTATTACTAAGAAACCGTAAGTTTCTGCACGTCAGAACGATTTTAACCAATCATGTAACGGTATTCCCCGCACGGTAGCCGCGAAGCCGCCCACCGATACCCTTTATAAACTCGCGACGCGCATAATGAAAGGAGAATCGAAGTAGATTCCCGTTAAGCCGATATCCAGCAGCCGCCACCGTTGACCGTTCCAGAAACCAGTAGCCGCCGCCGTTCCGTCTGCTTAGAGTAAACACCGACCTGTTGTTCACCGACGAAGAGTCCTTCGCGATCGGGCAACCTAAAGTCTCAATACCGCGATTGAAAGACACGTAAGTGGTAAAGTTATACATTCTGACAATTCACATTCAAACACTGCAGACCGTAAATACTTCCGGGCTGAGCACCAGGAGTTTACAAAGCACACAAACACCTAGAGGCACGCAGGGTAGATCCCGACGTATCTCGACCGTAAATACTTTCGGGCTAAGCACCAGGAGTTTTACAAAGCACACAAACACCTAGAGGCACGCAGGGTAGATCCCGACGTATCTCGTCACCACTTGAGGGTGAAGGGTTGTTACAGGGCTGTAAAGACCTACGACCTTTCTCTTAGTATATACAGTAAAGACAGGCCGTCGCCTTCGTTTTCTGGAAATTACTGAGACCCCGCTCGAAACTCACACACTTACTGCATACAGATAACACGTAATAACCACATATGGTGTCTTTGATTAGTAGAGGAATACCTCCATAACCTGTAGTATAAATTTGTATATAAATATAACCATCGTAAATACCTGGTGCGAGAACGTTTGTAAATAAATTAAAGAGTACGTAGATTATTCGATCTTTACGTAAACCACTTAAAGTAATATTAAATATTTCGTTCCCTAGTTTAATTATCAATAATTAAACTTAGTATAGAGTATAGAGAGTAATTCATTTAGTTAGATAAATAATCTAATTGCCTACATTAAACCGGTAATAATTAAAGAAAGATTGTCCGAATACATCGAGGTCGTATACGAGCATTTCGCGTGTATTACTTCCAGGAGTAGAACATCCTTGCTTCAGCGCTTCAGAGTTACTGGCATACAAACACGATATCGATTTTCTCAAACGAATCGGGTTCAATGCGCTGGCGCTTCGAGCAACCACTGCATCGAACAACACTCGCGCTACCGTACATACAGGACCGTATCCTAAACTGTATCTTTAGGTAAGGAATTAGATTAAAAGACTATTTTTGTTCACAGAAGCGATTACGCACCCAGTGACACCAGGACCTGGACAAGGAGTTCGCATGTACATGTTTTGTTGAATACGTTCTTATTTTCTTTATTGTAAATATTTATTTAATATACCTGTTAAAAATGCTTTACGAATTTTATTTAAGGTTACAGTGTTAAGCCCATCCAATAATCACTACGAACCACACCCCGTTTATAAAATAAACCCGATTGAGCAAAGCCGAGGCAAAGTAAAACCGCGCTGGGTTACCAAACCAGAAGGGCGCAATACTTATATATATATAAATTGCACCTAAAAGTAAGGAGCATTACATTTGACACCTAAACGTGGGGCTCGAAAAAAACTGAACACCTTAAATAATTTTCCGTTTACAGATTCCAAAAGGACCGCAGAAGTACCAGTAATCACATATTGTTGTTTTCCAGAGACACTAATCTGTCTGTTACAGGATGAGTATACCGAGGGACTCTGAAGGATACCGACACAAGAGTGGGATGGATTTACCATCTCAAGAAGGATGAATTAGCAACCGAAGCTAGGAAATATAAACTAGAGACAGGAGGAATGTAGATGCACTTCGTGCCAGGATAATAAAATACTTACGCACCGGAGAAGGACAAGTAACCACACTGACACCAGAAAGACTAACATTAACCGCTCCGATACCACCACCACCAGCTGGGGAACACCTAGACATTACCGGAACCAGACGCGCCGATATTTGCGATAGAATACGCAAATGGGGTGTGAAATACGACGGTATCAGCGATCCAATTTCTTTCTTGGAAAGAGTAGAAGAATTACAAACCTGCTACAACATCACCGACCGTGACCTATTACTCGCCCTTCCGGAATTATTAAAGGAAAGCACCCTGTTATGGTACAGAAACCATCAACAATCCTGGACGACTTGGAAAGATTTCTTGGTCAGTTTTAAAATACAATTTTACCACCGCGACATCAATTTCAACTAGAGGAGGAAATCCGAAATTGACTGCAAAACCCCGAGAAAAAGCTACGGAATACGTAACCGCCGTCCTGACCTAATGCGACGCCATGGAAACATGTCGAGAGAAGAACAACTACAACGTATGTATGACAACCTGAGGGTGGAATATAAATATTACATCCGCCAGAGATTTTAAAGACCTGACCGAACTTCTCGAGTTGGCTACCCAATTCGAAATGCTACCTCCGCGGACACACTCACCGTCTCCCAGTCCAAACCGCCAGAAGGTACACTTTAGTGGTCTAACACCAGCTCCTGACCCACCAGCACACCGTCCCCGTGAAATCAACACCACTAAAACCGTTCCAACACCTATCACCACCCCGTATGATCGCTCCACCGTCTGTTGGAGATGTGGAAAAACCGGACACTTCAAAGAGGGGTGTAGAGAACCGTTTAAAGCTTTTTGCTCGAGATGCAGCAAAGAAGGTGTATTATCCCGAGACTGCCCTTGTCCGCGGTCGGAAAACTCCAGACGCCGGTAAAGGGACACCAGGAACTTTTTACTACCCCGGCTTTTACACCTGGAAACAAAACAACCGCCAGCGAGTGGACCACTTGGCTACAAACCGTAGCGCAGTTTTCACGAAGGAAACCCGATAAAGATTAGATCGTTCCTACGATGATAGACTCTTCCTAGAGATTATGGTCTTTAACAAAACCATCAATGCTTTAATTGATACCGGAGCATCCCGAACATATATAGGCGAGAAAGTAAAGAATTTACTAATTAACAACCGTATATATCCGAGCACGCTAAAAGCTGCAACTGTACGTCTTGCCGACAGTTCCATGACTGAAACCCGCGGCTTGTACATTTTCCCCGCCAAGATAGGCAGGAAAACTCTCCAGTTACCGGGCTATTACATACCCCAACTGTCCACCGACATTGTGATTGGATTAGACGCGCTGGAACATCTTCAGGCCACTCTACACATACACCAGAAACAACTAGAAATCGCCGGAATACGTATCCCTTGCAAAGTTCCGTACAAGGAGGATTGAGTGGAATACATGGACCAGACGTAGACCAGCTGCCCGAGTTAAATAAATTCCTGGAAACCGAGATGAGGAAATTCACAAAGGTAACAGGAAAAGCCAAAGATGTTATACATAAGATCACGCTCATGCCCGATGCTAAACCGATCAAACAACGATACTATCCCCGCAATCCAGCAATGCAAGAACTTATCAATCAAGAGGTTGATAATATGCTGCAAGACATAATAGAACCGTCACACAGCCCGTGGAGTTCTCCCGTAGTGTTGGTTAAGAAACCAACTGGTTCATATCGATTCTGCGTCGACTTCGAAAAGTTAACCAGGTCACCATCAAAGATGCATACCCGTTACCGTATATTCAAGGCATCTTAGACCAGCTACGAGAAGCAAGCTATATCAGTACCCTAGACCTGAAACAAGGATACTGGCAAATTCCTTTAGAAGATGGAAGTAAATCCATCACCGCTTTACAGTACCCGGCCGTGGATTATACCAATTCAAAGTTCTACCGTTTGGACTTCATTCCGCCCCTGCTACATTCCAGAGATTCTTAGATTCTATTATTGGTCCAGAACTGATTGGACGCGCTTTTGTATATCTAGATGATATCATAGTTCTGGGAAAAACATTTCAAGAACACCTGCATA
Organism: Vesta saturnalis; assembly: GCA_036346205.1. Classification (NCBI taxonomy): domain Eukaryota; kingdom Metazoa; phylum Arthropoda; class Insecta; order Coleoptera; family Lampyridae; genus Vesta; species Vesta saturnalis. Next base: position 848,444 of record JARFJB010002129.1, read on the forward strand.
ACCTACGGAAGTATTCAAGAGACTACGTGATAACGGACTTCAACTACAACCAGACAAATGCTACTTCTGTCAAACCCAACTCAAATATTTGGGACACGTCGTCACCGCAAAGGAATTTTACCTGATCCAGAAAAATCGACGCAATCATCCAAATACCCGCTCCCCGTACCGTTAAGCAACTCCGTCAATTTTGGGACTGGCATCGTGGTACCGCAAATATGTTAGTGGCTTTGCGAAATTAAGTCAACCGCTTACCGAACTCTTGAAAAAGAACACCAGATATCAGTGGACCGACACACAAAATCACGCCTTTGAAGCCATTAAACAAGCTTTAACCGCCCCCCCTGTATTAGCCTGTCCGGATTTTAATCAACCTTTTGTACTACAAACCGACGCAAGTACCACCGGAATTGGAGCCGTGCTAACACAAGGACAAGCACCGAATGAACGAGTGATAGCATATATCAGCAGGGCACTGAACCCAGCGGAAAGGAATTATTCGACGATTGAACAAGAGTGCCTGGCCGTAGTATGGGCCATACAAAACTAAAAAGTTACCTAGAGGGTTATAAATTCACCGTGTTGACCGATCATAGAAGTCTCAAGTGGCTTCGCACGCTAGAGAAACCGACATCCCGTCTAGCCCGCTGGATAATGGAACTACAACAGTTTGACTTCCAGGTGGAGTACCGAAAGGGCACTGAACAACGTGGCCGACGCGCTATCTCGCTTACACGAGGACGATAAGTAAAAGCCGACCTATCTCCATTAGAGGTGGAGGAAACCGACGAGATAACCTGTCCATGGTATCGAGGCTTAATACAACAAGTCCGAGAACACCCTGATCAACCACCCTCGATATAAAATAGAGGAAGGACAACTATTTAAATCATTCCCTGATCCGACACCCGAAAAGAGATGGGAAGCCATCCTAGTTGGAAAATTTGTATACCGCTAGAAAACGCCGAGATATCCTGGAAGAATGTCACGATGTCCCCACCGCAGGACACCTGGGAATTGCGAAAACACTATGCCGCATATACCGTAATTACTACTGGCCCACCATAAAATCCGACGTGATAAAATACGTAAAACGTGTATAAGTTGTCAGACTTATAAAAGTAGTACGCAAAAGCCGCAAGGAGAAATGTACTTTTCGCGACCTGGACATCCGTGGACCAACGTAAGTACCGACCTTATCGGACCGCTGCCGCGTTCCAAGAAAGGCTATAAATTCCTGTTAGTTTTCAAGACCGGTTAACTAAGTGGGTCGAACTTAAACCGCTCCGTAACGCTACCAGTCCGCCGATTATCCAAGCGTTAAAAGAACAAATAATATACCGCTTTGGAACTCCCCGACACCTTGATCTCCGATAACGGCCCACAGTATACCAGCAAACTATTCCGCACGTTCTTAAAGGAACATGGAATCAACCATCGTTCTACGCCACCATACTCCCGCATGCCAACCCGGTGGAAAGAACCAATAAAGTGATCGGGACGATGATCGCACAATTTACGCGAAACAACCAGCGAGTGGGACGCTCACCTGCCGGAAATAGCCTTCGCTATCAATACCGTACAGCATGGATCAACTGGTTTCTCCCTGCCTTACTTAATCTCGGGAGAATTAGAACCACCTAGGGCATGGTCAACCCAGAAACAACCGCCGACAACAGAAGCAACCACCGTAACCGCAGCTGATCAAGCGCAACACATGAAGTATTTAAAAGATCTACAAGAACTTGCTAGAGATTCATTAGCAAAGACCTTTGAAGTACAACGGTATCATTACAACTGCGTCACCGAGCCTACCGCCCCGCAAAGGAGATCTTGTATATCGTAAAACACATTACCTGTCCAGCAAAGCAAAAGAATTTTCCGCGAAATTAGCGAAAAAATATGCCGGTCCTTACCTTGTGTATAAAATAAAATCGCCCGTAATTGTCGAGCTCCGAGAACCCGGTAGTAGGAGAAGCACGGGAGAAGCGCATGTAAAAGATTTGAGAAATGCGATTGACGTCACCGATCAGACTAGACCAACGACCAATGGTAACGTTTAAAATTTAACGGCTATGAAAAACCCGCGTGTTCAAAATCATATAAAAGCAAAGGATAAAACCAGAAATGATATCTTTCAACAAATGGCCCCATTTAAACAATGCGTCCGCCGAAAACTCCGGTAAGAATATCGCCCTGGCAGCCACACCACTACCGCCGACCCGGGACCGAAGACTTGGACGCCGCGTTCCTAACGCGACGAAATTCTCCGGTCCGGGAACAATCTCCGCCGCCTGCGCCACGCACACCGTCTCCAGGACCATCCGCAAGGGATACAGCATGGTATTGGTCACCACCCGGCTACACACCGACGGGAGACCAAGGACTCCACCACGCCGGAACATTTGCGCCGGACAACCGAGGTGACCGGAGGAATGAGGAGCTGCATATCCGGGAAATACCCGAACCGGCCCGCCTTATGCCGCCCCGGAATGCCTTAGCCGCCGCCAGCGACGCAATCGCCGTCGCGTTAGCATCACCATGCCTGATGGCATGAGGGTCAAGGTAAAGCGGACGGATCTTCCGCAAGAAGAGGAAAGGGTGGTATGTAAAGAACCAGCATCTTATACTTATATGTTTTAGAATAAATTAGGCACGGACCATCCTGTATGTAAAATTTCATAAGTTTACGCGATATTGCACAACAAATAATTTATTCATCACTGCTGACGTGTATTACTAAGAAACCGTAAGTTTCTGCACGTCAGAACGATTTTAACCAATCATGTAACGGTATTCCCCGCACGGTAGCCGCGAAGCCGCCCACCGATACCCTTTATAAACTCGCGACGCGCATAATGAAAGGAGAATCGAAGTAGATTCCCGTTAAGCCGATATCCAGCAGCCGCCACCGTTGACCGTTCCAGAAACCAGTAGCCGCCGCCGTTCCGTCTGCTTAGAGTAAACACCGACCTGTTGTTCACCGACGAAGAGTCCTTCGCGATCGGGCAACCTAAAGTTCAATACTGCGATTGAAAGACACGTAAGTTGTAAAGTTATACATTCTGACAATTTCACATTCAAACACTGCAGACCGTAAATACTTCCGGGCTAAGCACCAGGAGTTATACAAAGCACACAAACACCTAGAGGCACGCAGGGTAGATCCCGACGTATCTCGACCGTAAATACTTTCGGGCTAAGCACCAGGAGTTTTACAAAGCACACAAACACCTATAGGCACGCAGGGTAGATCCCGACGTATCTCGTCACCACTTGAGGGTGAAGGGTTGTTACTGGGCTGTAAAGACCTACGACCTTTCTCTTAGTATATACAGTAAAGACAGGCCGTCGCCTTCGTTTTCTGGAAATTACTGAAACCCGCTCGAAACTCACACACTTACTGCATACAGATAACACGTAATAACCACATATGGTGTCTTTGATTAGTAGAGGAATACCTCCATAACCTGTAGTATAAATTTGTATATAAATATAACCATCGTAAATACCTGGTGCGAGAACGTTTGTAAATAAATTAAAGAGTACGTAGATTATTCGATCTTTACGTAAACCATTAAAGTAATATTAAATATTTCGTTCCCTAGTTTAATTATCAATAATTAACCTTAGTATAGAGTAAGTAGTATAGAGGTAATTCATTTAGTTAGATAAATAATCTAATTGCCTACATTAAACCGGTAATAATTAAAGAAAGATTGTCCGAATACATCGAGGTCGTATACGAGCATTTCGCGTGTATTACTTCCAGGAGTAGAACATCCTTGCTCAGCGCTTCAGAGTTACTGGCATACAAACACGATATCGATTTTCTCAAACGAATCGGGTTCAATGCGCTGGCGCTTCGAGCAACCACTGCATCGAACAACACTCGCGCTACCGTACATACAGGACCGTATCCTAAACTGTATCTTTTAGGTAAGGAATTAGATTAAAAGACTATTTTTGTTCACAGAAGCGATTACGCACCCAGTGACACCAGGACCTGGACAAGGAGTTCGCATGTACATGTTTTGTTGAATACGTTCTTATTTTCTTTATTGTAAATATTTATTTAATATACCTGTTAAAAATGCTTTACGAATTTTATTTAAGGTTACAGTGTTAAGCCCATCCAATAATCACTACGAACCACACCCCGTTTATAAAATAAACCCGATTGAGCAAAGCCGAGGCAAAGTAAAACCGCGCTGGGTTACCAAACCAGAAGGGCGCAATACTTATATATATATAAAATTGCACCTAAAAGTAAGGGAGCATTACACCCTAAGCAACCATCCCCTGCTTACTCCTTATGCAGATACCAGTATGTAACTATACACACACACCCCTTATGTTGTAATGCTTATTGCGCATGTGAAAGCTTAGTCACGTGACTCCATCGACCAAAAATGACCAGAATGAACCTTGGAAAACTTCCATAAGAAACACATGGGGTTTTGAGACAAAATGTGCTGCTTATCTACTTTTATACATACAAAACCTACTCGAGCTTTCCTTCGTAAATGTTTATTGTTAAGTGATCTTAAATTACGACCGGCAAATTTTGTTAACTTACAATTTATCACTAATACTAGATTTGTACTTCAGTAGATTTTTAAATACTGCACTCACATCCACATAGACAATTATGTACAGTTGGTAAAAATTAACCTCCAAAAAAGTGGTGCACCTTCTACCACTGATAAAGATGAATTATTGACAATTGTATGGACTATATGTATGTTTAAAATAAAAACTATTTACCTTTTCGCTTTAGAACACACTGGAAGCACAATTAATCTTAAAACAGTCAAAAAAAGTTGGAAATGCCTAATTTTTAAGCGCAAGGAGGTGTGTGAATACGTATGCGTATCATATTTATGCGCATTCGAAGAAACGGATCATGTTCGAACCCTTTTCTGCCAATTAATTTAATTTCATAATTGTATTTGTTGCAAATTATTCATATAATTTAACAATACAATTACTAATGAATAAATATTGTAATAATAGATGATCTGTTTTACAATTATGTGGCATTTAAATGAAAATGGTGTCATGTACTAGCTACAGCGTCAAATAAAAAAAAAACATAATCACATATTGAAATCAAAGGCACGATTTAATTGAATTAATTGCTTATAGTGGGTAGTGGTAATCACAAATAAAACGTAAATATGACGTGATCAAGTAATAGTCATAACGATGTCGTTAAATGAAAGTCAGATTTACGTCATTTTTGGATACCAATAAATCACCATAATACGACGTTATTTAGATATAGACTTGTTTGCTGGGAAAAAGTGTGTAGGCTGTTCAGAATATGGACCCTCCTTTAAAAGAAGGGAAACTGACAGATTTGGAATTCTGTGTAAAAAACAGTGTCCAAAATGCAGAAAATAAAATTTAATTGTCCTTAATTAGTCATTCTAAACATATGTGTAGCAATTAGCATTTTAATTTATATCATTTGTATGCACTGAAGGTTGATCACTTTTTTATGAATCTGCCTAAATAGTTTGTTGTTTTACATGGTTGTTGTTAATTACCAGCCCACTTTACTTTTCATTACCTAAATTTCATTAATAATGAATTACTCATTATATTTGTATTGTTTTAAATGCAAAAATATTTAATATTTACCTAGTAAAAATAAATCTTTCATTACAAAATTGTAAAAAACAAACTGCATAGTTATTTTTATGTACCTTGGTTTGGAAAGTGTTCGTTAATGTAATTAATTTAAGTTTAAACTTTGTTTTAATTTTATATAGAGACAAATATACTATCGTTCAACTGGTTTTTATAAATATACAGGTTAATTTGCTTAAAAAGTACTTTATAATTCAGAATAAAAATGTATTATGTTATTCGGGATAAAAGTATTAGTTTATGTGGCGAAGTTGAATGTTTATTTTGCCGAACGATGTGAGGCAAACAATTATTCAGCTGAGCCACACAAACTCACTTTTACTCCGTATAACTTGTATTATTTTATCCGCAAACGTAATCAGATAAATTAAAAATAATTGGTAAAGATGGAAAGGAAAGAGCAAAACTAATTATCACATAAAAGAATAAAATAGTGAGGACGTTTTTCAAGTAACGAAACCATAACAACGCTCATTAAATAAGCAAACGTCCGTGTCAGTGTAGGAATTTGTGTTGAGATTTCCGAAAGTCGCTTTTAATTTAGGTAGTAGCAGTGAGTGTTTCGAAATGTTGGATGCTGATGATGATTTACGATGTACTTACTCCTCCTTACTGAAATAGCGGAAGAGACAATTAAAAATTTACTGCCATCTAAATCTGCTGCCTACGAAGCTTCTCATAATATGTTTCTAAAATGGTGTTCTGAGAGAAATGCTAAGATTTAATCTGAAAACGTTTTAAGAAGACATTATCAAATAAACTTCTTGCTTTATCTTTGGTGTTAATTTTATTTTGTTATTGTAGTTTCACAAAAGAATTCATCAGTTTCCAAATTGGTAAAAGTAAAAATGCCTAGGCGCCAAAGTGAAACTTTTACACCTTGTTCGAGAAGTAAAAATTTTACATGTGACATTTAGTGATGAATATGTCACTTTTGTGACATTTGCGGATAAACAATGTTTAATTCCTTTTTTTTTAAGAGGCTTAAAACAAAACTTGCGTTGATATGAATCTTATGTGGACAGTTTTTTGTCTTAGTAGTTTTCATACAGCGGGTGATTTATATCGCAAAGAGGTTTTTGACAATTTCCTAAAATTAAAACATTCAGTTCTGTAAAACATTGTAAATCAATAGAAACAATTTTTGCCATTGCTACTAATATATTTAACATGTAAGATATTAAAAACCTGACAAATTTTGATTGTGAATATTAGTTGGAAGTTTAATCACAAAGCATTTGTAAAATTTCAAAATAAAAATTAAGCATTTAGAAGTATAGGTGAACGTTCCTGTTCATGCTCACTAAGCACTATATTTTGGTTTTTGAGTTACCAAAACACCTTTTTTTACATTTTGCTGTAATGTAATAAACTTTTTATTTATTTTTTTATTTGTAAATTTAATCAGCAATCAGAATACAATAATTCTATAAGCTAATCTTATGAATGTTGAGAGATGGCATGATGAGGTTTCATCCAGCGGCGACACCTCAGATTCTTACAGCAAGTCGATTGTCCGTTTTTTCTTGAGTCGTTTGTTGTCTCTTCTTTGTAGTAGTGGTTCTATGAGTGGATTGTTGTGAAATTCGAGACGAGCATGATGGGTAGAGATTTTCATTCCCATATTTGATTTGGAGGTCATTATGTTATGTAGTAGAAACGAACCATGGGGCATCTAGCATTGATCTCAACAGTTTGGACTGGCATCTTCGGATTATAGAAACATTGATGTTGCTAGCGCATCCCTGTAGTTCTATACCATAAGTCCATATTGGTATGATTATGGTTTTATATATCAGGATTTTGTTTTCTATAGTTAACTTCGATTTTCTACCTAGTAGCCAATTTAATTGTTTGGTGGTTAGATTTATTTACTTCCGTTTCTTTAGTAAATGAGGTTTCCAAGTAAGTTTGGTGTCCATGGTCATTCCTAAACATTTTACTTCGACTTGTTTGGGTATTATAACGTTGTTAAGATATACATCAGGAGTTGGGGTTTTTCGTAAAGTGAATGTGATATGGCTCGATTTGGATTCATTTATTTTTATCCTTCATTTGTTAACCCAGTTTTGTAGTATGTTGAGGTGATCTTGTAGGTCCAGTACTGCTTGTAGAGGGTCAGGATTTACTGATAAAATGGTGGTGTCATTAGCAAATGTGCCAATTGTTGTGTTCCTAGAGGTTGGTGTGTCTGACGTGAAGAGAATATAGAGCACTGGACCCAGGACACTGCCCTGCGGCACCCGGCTTTGATTAGATGCAATTTTGATCTTTCATTTCCCACTTTGACTTGAAACTGTCGGTTGCTAAGATAGGATTGGAGAAGGGTAAAGTAAGAAGGAAGGATTTGCTTGATTTTAGGCTTCTTGAATGAGGTCAATTCATCGATGGATCTGTTGTACTGTAGAATGTCCTGGCCGAAAACCAAATTGATGGTGTGGTATCAAGTCTGCTGGCAAGTCGATGTTCACTCTATGCAACAGAAGATTTTCGAATATTTTTGAAATCACCGGGAGAAGACTTATTGGACGGTAGGAATTAGCGTCTGAAGATTCTTTCCCTGGTTTGATTGTAGTTATTATTTCTGACAAATTCAATTGCTTTGGCCAATGTTGTAGCCTTAGGCTTCCATTGAATATGTATGTTAGTAGCATTAGTGCTTTTTTAGGAAGTTCTTTTAACATTTTTGGTGTGATTTTATCTATACCAGGAGCTTTTTTGAGTCCTGAAAGTTTGATCTCTTTTTGAATTTCTCTTGGAGTAGTAAATATTATTTGTTGCCGTGTTTCCGTAATTCTTGCGAGGTCTTGTTCCATTTCGTAATGTATATCGTCGGTGTGCGGAGTAAAGATATTAGGAAAATGTGCAAATAGTTCGGATTTTTCTGTGTCACTTTTTGCCCATGGTCTAATTGTGGTATTGTTTGTCTAATAGGCGGTATAAATGCTTTGGGTTTTCTTGTATATTTAACAGGTTTCCATATTGGTTGATCATACCTGTTTAGACTGTTCAAGTATTCTTCCAAAGTTTCTTCTCTCATTTGCTTGAGTTTAGTTTTCAGTTTATTTGTTAGATGGTTACACTTCAGCTGGGTTTCGTGTACGGTGCCAAATTGCTCTAGCTTTCCTTTTTTTTAGAAGTTGTTTAATTTCTAATGGAAGATTATTGACGTACTCTTGTGGATGTTGAGGTGGGGTAGATTGTAGTGCAGCTTCTTGTAGTAGGTATATCAGATTGTCCATTGCTGAATCCAGATCATCTGGTGTTTGTAATTTTACGTTTAGGTTTATTCTGTCTGTAAGTATGGTCCTGAACTCATTCCAGTTAGTTTTATGATTATGGAGTTTAATATTTTTTTGTTTTCGAAGAATTGCCGAGCAAATAGTTGCTATCACTGGGGAATGGTCAGACGCTAGGTCATAGTTAGGGCTTACATTCGTATAAGCTGGTGAGAGCCCTTTTGTTACAATAAAGTCTAAAAGGTCTGGTATTTTTGCTGGATCAGTTGGCCAGTACGTTGGCTTGCCTGTAGATAAGAATGAGTAGTTACAATCCTGCATCAGTTTAGCCAGTTCTCTTCCTTCTGTTGTGGTTAGCCGCGAGCCCCATAAGGTATTTTTGCTATTATAATCACCTCCTGCGAGAAATTTTGAACCAAGAGTTTGGAAAAACAGGTTGAAATCTTCTTTTTTTATTTTATGCCTGGGTAGACATTATACCGCTGAAACTGTTAGTTCGTAGGGGAATGTTTCGACTTTAACTGAAGTGCCTTGTATTTGATTTTTCTCATAGTTAGGTAATTGATAATGATTTATTGATTGTCTAATAAGGATAGCACTTCCTCCATGTGCGGTTCCATCTGAATGGTTCGTGTGGTACAGTTTGTAGTTAGGAATATTTAAATATCTTTCTGCTGTAAAGTGAGTTTCGCTTATAAGTAGGATATCAAGATGTTGTTCTTTGAGGAAGAGTATTACCTCGTCTTTGTGCTGGATTAGTCCATTTGCGTTCCAGAGTGCTATTCTTAAAAATTTGGCCATTACTTTAGTTTGCTGACAACCATAGATAGTACTGAGCTGTTTTGCTGCATGAGTTGGTTAAGCATTTGTCTGAATTCTTCGAGGAATTTAAGAAGTGTGATGTCTTGTGTCGCATTATTATCTCTATTAACTGCGTTAGCATAGCTTGTGGTGTTATCCAAAGGGCCTGTAGGAGGTGAATTTATGACACCGTATATGAAAATTGGTGGTGGTTTTATGTCATTTTTGGTTACAACTTTTTCAGTGTTATCTTCATTACTGACGTTGTCTTTATCACTGTCTTCATTTGTAAGTCCTGAGTATATGTTATGACTTGTTATTTCGGATTCATCGTTGTTTCTTGGTATATTTTTAGTACGGTTCCTTCGTTTTGTACCTCTAACTAATTGCCAGGGTACTGAGCTGACTTGAGTGGAATCATCGTCCATTTCTGTATCTTCATCTGATGTGGAGATAATTTTGTAAGATTGTTGGTCCGTATTTGAAAGAGAATTTGATGTTTGTTGACTGTTTTGCGGTATATTAGATAATTGTTGTTTGCATGCAGGATTTGGGGGAAGGGGATGTTGTTGAGGGGGGTATATTGGTGTTTGTAGTGGTTGAGGATAGCACACTTGCATTTGGGTCGTTTGAGTGTTAGTATATGGATAATTCTGTATAAAGTTATTTTGTGGTGAAGTCATTAGTAGCTGTGGGATTTGATTATTTTGTATTGGTTGGCCCTATACATATACTGGTTGCCCATTGATGTCAAAACCTGCTAAGTTCCCCGAAGGGAACATATTTAAATTTTTAATACTTAAAACCAATAATTTGTATTGCTTGGCTCACAATAAGAAAAATTATTTTATTACCGTGAATTTTGTAAAGTTGATTTATTTTTAAACACTTATCATGTATCTTGTCACTTCACATTGCACTTACAGAGATAACAGAGCATTTTCATACGTGTTTACTCTTTGAAATTACTTTTATATTGGATATGTAATTGTATATAACATATCCATCATCGGTGTGTAGGTACGTTAGTGATGGATACTGATAACACTAGATGCATTAATGTTTATGAATTACGATTACTTCACTTCACTTCACAAACCTCCATGAAGCTTTGTGTGACAGTACAATCACACAGTCCAAACATTTACTCTTCTTTTAAAGTAACAATCTCTGAAGACAACTTCAAGAGAACTATGAACCCAGACTTGTGACCGGATTATGTATGTATTCACCGTTTTTTATACAAGAAAAGGGTAATACATCAATCAAAATAAATTTTCAACCGAATCTACTGTTATTAAATGTGCAATAATTGAACATTACTAAATTAAACGATTTATATGTTGATATTTGCAAATATGACAATTTAAACTTTGTATGCTTAACGAAAATTGGTGTAAATGCTGAATTAATCCATTATCTACATTTTCAGGGTTTTAAATTGCAATCATCATATTATTGCATGTCATTTTAACAGCGGAGGTGTTTGCATTTGTATTAATGAAAATGATTAGAACTTCCAATGCAGAAATGTTGATCTACATCAATTCTGTTGAAAAACAAGTCTGTGTAACAGCATTCAATGTAAACTCTTGTGAGCATATAATATTAAATTTGTATAGATCTCCATGTGGAGATAAATCAGTGTTTTTGACAAAATAATAGATGTTCTAAGATTTATATTCAAGCCTAACCGTAAGATAATTCTTTGTGGGGATTTTAATATAAATGTAGATTTAAAAGGACCACATTACACAAAATGAAGTAATATACTAACAAACTTTCAATTGACGAATGTTGAAGGATGGCCAACACGAGTGACAGACAGTTCCTCGACCATTATTGATCATGTATATACTAATTTTAACAATGCTAATACTGTAACTTGCGTTGTCGACAATGATATTTCTGATCATCGCTCTGTCCTTCTGGAAATGGACTTGCATCCTGACGTAATAAAGTATAGTACTATATATACTAAACGGATATATTCTAACGAAATTTTAAATAATTCTTTTAGAAACTTGCGCTATGAGAATTGGTGTGAAATCTATAATATAGCAGACTTAGACACTGCTTTTAATTACTTTTACGAAATATTCTTGTATTATTTTAACACTTGCTGTCCGGTTGTTACAAGGCGTCAGAATAATAACAACATTTCGACTGAATGGGTGGATAATGAGGTTAGGATATCAACCAGGAACCTGAAAAATCTTTATCAGTTACAATATCAATACCCTAATTTGGTTTATGACTATAAAGCAAAGCGGAAGAAACACAGAAATCTTATTAATTCAAAGAAGAGGCTGTATTATCAAGCAAAACTTTTTTCTTCCAATAACATTTCAAAAAGTATTTGGCAAGTTAGAGCCGAATTATCAAACCAAACTAACATAATAACAAATATTACCCTGAAAGATAATCAAAATATTATTAAAGAATCCAAAACTAGTTTGCAATTATATCAATAATTTTTTTTAAGCCTAACTAATCAACTTCCCACGAATGCAAATCAGCTAAACCCAGAAAACTGTAACGTTCATAATAAGGTATTTAAGCAATGTCCTTTTAATGAATTGGAATTAATTAACGAAAAATTAAAATCTATGGAACCGTCAGACCCTGATGGTGTTCCAGCGTTCATAATAAATAAACCATTACCATCTATTATTAAACCACTTACATACCTTATCAATTTATCATTTTGCACGGGAACCTTTCCTAGCAGACTAAAGATAGGCAAAGTTATTCCGGTTCACAGAAAGGGTAATGTCGAATCTGCTCATAACTACAGGCCAATAACGTTACCGTCAGTTCTTTCCAAAATTTTTGAGTATGCATACTTGGATAGGCTAAAGGGATTTTTGCAAGATAATGCGATCGTTTCTCCAAATCTACATAGATTTGGTCATGGTAAATTTACTTCCACAGCTCGTTATTCATTTATAGAAGTGTATAGATTACATGGAAAAGGGTCAAACACCTGTTGGAATTCTCAGTGACCTGAGTCGAGTGTTTGACTGTGTTAGGGTAGATCAATTGTTAGATACACTAATCAATTATGGTATAGTCAAATACTCTCTTAATTGGATAAAATCTTTTCTAAGTTATCGGTGTCAGTACGTAAGCATAAAATTCAATACTAGCAATACTGTGGAAGCATGCAAGTCAGACCTTTTAGGAATTGATGTTGGCGTACCGCAAGGGTCTGTCCTCGGACCAGTCCTGTTTATTCTTTATATTAACCTGCTTGATACTCTAACCACTAAAACCAACTTTACAATATACGTAAACGACACAGCAATTCTAATAGGAAGTGAAGACAAAGACTATTTGGAAGATGCGAGATTTAATAACCTGGTTTAATAGGAAAGGCATTTACTTAAACAGAAAAAAAAAACTGTTTTTTTCCAGTTTACAAACAATTCAAATAATAATTTCCTATTGATATTGTAGGAAATAATGAATTCATCTTAAAGCAACCGAGTGTAAAGTTTTATGATCATCTCAACTGGAAATATCACTGTCGGTACCTAAGATCCAAATTAATCTCTATAAATTATAAATTTAGGAATTTACGTACAATTTTAACAAAGCGACAACTATTAACAATGTATTACGGTCAAGCAGAACCCAGAATTAAGTATGGAATCTGTCTATGGTGTTGGTCTACTCATGCACCTACAGTATTTATTGCACAAAAAGAATCTTTGGTAGTATCGAAAATGTATTCAGTACTCACAGCTGTCCTATATTGTTTAAAAAATACAAAACATGAACGCCTACCCGGCATTTACATTTTTGCCTAGGCTTTTAACAATACAAACAAGTTTTGCTCTAGCAGAGATGTAGGTACATGATATTAATACTAGAAATAACCATATATTTTACATGCCTTTGCAAATTATTACTTGTAACTTTGACTACCCTGTTTATAATACTTTCATGCTCCAATTTTGTGTAAAAAGAACAAACTTCTGGGCCTAATGAGTCATGACTGCACAGAAGTGCTGTTCGATTGCAATAGGTCTAAGATTCGGAAAAACCACACATAACCCTAATTTTTGACTTATTTAGATTGTTAAAAAAATACATAGGTACCATTTTTTTTAGTTTGTCAATTATGATTTTTATTAGGTACAATTTTGCTAGGTACAAGGTTTAGGTAAATTATTGTGTGATTGGTTATATCAGCTATGTCATTGTTCTTGTAATTATAGCATTTTTAAAGGAGTTACATCATGAAAGCTACAATTTAGTCCGGTTAAAATGTTATTTTCTGTTTAATTTTGCTGGAAATTTGAAGTTAAAAACATTTGTTTAACCGCAAAAATTATAATTGGTAGCTTACAGCAACTCATACAACATAATCATTTTTGCTCAATAACACTTAAAGTAAAAGTTACAGTTATCATAAATTGCACTAATCTGTCTATTACCGTGCCTCCTGAACCTGACATCGTGTTGAGAAATGTATGTGGAATGAGAACACTTTGGATAATTATTAGTTTTCGTCTGTAAAACTTCACTTTCTTGTCTTGTTACATAAACTACCACTATGTAACAATGTAATAAAATGGTTGCCAATCCTCCCGATTTAGGCGGGATTTTGTAAGTGAATTCCCTTCTTCCGCCATGAAATTATCAATGCCCGATTTTTACTTTTATTACATACGGATTACGCTTAAAAACTTATTCCAAAAGATTACTGACTATTTTTGATTTATCATAGGTATAGAAACTCATAATTAAACTAAAATACATTCAGCAAAGCGGAAATGCAAATTTAATATTGTGTTTATTTCCGTCGCCATTTAGTGAAATGGGATTTTACACCTGCTAGATAAAGGATTCCAAATAATGCTAAAATTTCTTCTTTCGTAGTTTCTGTTGCATCCCATGTTCTTGTGTAATGCTCTTGGGTACCTCTAATGAATATATATAGTTAGTAAATTGCTCTACCATATGTGCAGTAATCAAAAATGAAAACGTCGTTAGCTCATCTGTTACTTGTCTAGTTAGTATAGACCGTGGGAAAATTTTGACAACATGTCTGGCAGAATGTTTGGCGAACTTAATTTTGATTGGTTCTCAATTGTTGTAGCAACTGATTTTGTTCCAAGTCTTCGAGATCACCCCTTCATTCCCGTCGACATCGTCCCCATCGTTAGCATCCTCTTCGTTCCTTCTTGTTCATAACACGAGTCATGTCCACTGTTTTCTGTGTGTTCATCAGAATCGTCTTCATCGATACCACCAAGATCATCGCTATCTGAATCCTCGGTGATTTTTTTAAATAATTGCTTCCATTTCATGTTGAGCAAGATGTTTAGGATCTTTGACAGGTATTGAAAACCTAAAATTAGAATTGAAAATAATAAAATACATCTAAAATTACATAATAACGAATATTTAGCTAGATTTTCTCAAAATTAAATATACTTACAAAGTTGCTTTGGCGTACTTTATACGCCAAGACGAACACCTCACGAAAACACGTCATCCACAAACCCCGTCACATCACTGATAGAACTTTCACCAGTAGGAGATATTATAATAGGAGGATACATAGGTGGCAACGCCTCTCCGCTCATTTGTTCAGAAGTACCAGCTGTTTAATTGTAATTGGCATACTTTATACGCCAAAGCGACCACTTAAGGGTTAAGGATATTTCTTATAATAACACTTTAATTTACCTAATATGATATAGACTGGGGTATCTTTCATATTATCAAATTTAAATTGTAACACATTTTTGTGACCATGACATTTTTTAGTATAGATTACTAAGAAGGAGTTGGGTTATAAAATAAAACAGTAACCACTGCGCCAATTTACACCCAGATTTGTATATAAAAATTGAACATGTTCTGAAAATGTACATTTTTAATGTTCTAAATACTGTTTGGTATGGCATTTTACTAAAAAATTAGATATAAATTTTGTTCACAATTTTGTTCTAAATTAAACATAATGTAAAACGGCTCTTATACACAAAATTGTACCTAATAACAAAAATTGTGGTTCAGTTTTTACTACACGGTTACTTCTCGGTTTTTATAAAGTTTGTTGTTTAAATCTGTTGAAAGTAGTTTTAACCTCAAGACGTTATCATTACGGCTGAAACATGTGATATTAAAATATACAAATTATTATAAATCATAGGTAATTGGTTATGAAGCTACAAAAATGGGAAAAACTATAAGGTAGTCTAAACAATGTGTAACAAACTTTGTACATTTGTAATAAAATTTACGTTTATTTATGCAACTTAACGTGCATTTCGTGCAGCGTGTGTTACATATCTAGTTGCATAAAAACGCGCATTTAACTATTTTATTTAGAACTCGTACGCATTGTGTTTGTACATTAGATGCAAAGTTCATGCGAGAAGACTACTGTAGCGATTCTTGTTGATCAAGTTTTAAGGTGGATGTAAGCATCAATTTTCGCTGTTAAATATTTTTTTATTAAAAGGGCTATAAATTTTATGGTGAGTTATTTAAAGATTATTTTACGATGTTTGAGACGTCTGCATTTAAGGCACTTTTTTATATTTACTTTCACGTTTACGTTTTATTTTTTACTTTAACTTCACCTTTACTGATTACGATTAATATATTTATTTTTATTAATAATTTTTCTCGTCTTATAAACTTTTTGTACATTTCAAAAATAATGGTTTTTTGCTACCAATTCGAGAAAACAGAACAGATAATTGTAGTCTTGATAACACAAAAACAATTTCAAAACTCGAACGTGGATCATACAATGCAGCATTTGACGATGAAACAAAAATATCTCTTGTTCGTTCGAACGACAACTCTCTAGCAACCGTTTGCAGCAATGTTTTCAACGTCGAACCGATTACCCGTGTAAAACATTATAATAGAAAAAAAAAGAAATTTTTATGTTAGCCCAACGTTGTTTCACAATACAACAAACTTATGGGAGGTGTTGACTTACACGATAATGGGATTGCTAATTACCGGTGCAGGGTTTCAGGAACAAAATAGTGGTGCCCAAGTTTTCGAAATTATGTAGACAGCATTGCTGTAAATTCTTGGAAGTTGTTCGATGTGATCACTGAACGAAAAATGTCACTATTGAACTTTAATTCGTATATTGCTTTACGTTTGCTTACAACTACACGAGCACTTATACCAAGAAATATTTCGAGTACTAGCGCCGAGATTCGCTTTGATAATGAGAACCACATGATAACAGAGCATGTAAATAAGGCTATAAGGCGATGTAGAGTGTGTCATAAACATACAATTTGTATCTGTAGAAAATGTAATCAACATTTACATGTTCAATGTTTCGAACAATACCATAAAAAATAAATTTTGAGAAACGGTTCCTCCCAAAATTAGTTTTTATATTGTCATACAACAATCATTCATATATTTCATTGTTTGCATGATTTTAATTAGTTTTTAAGAATTTTGTACATTTTAAAACACATTTTTGTAAAAACGTGCAATATTGTATTTCTCCTATCCTACCTTGGGATTTAACGGGGTTAATATAAAGCGAAATATAATTGAAAATGCTTAAACTGTATCATCGATAATTTTATAGAAGCGGGCGACTTTTAAATTTTTTTCAAGTTAGCATCTAGGTGTCTATTAACCTCTATCTGTCATGTAGTTTTAAACGTCTGTTTATCATAGATTATTATTTTTGATTTTAAAATGTTGCCTATTTTCGTAATGAACTTATTATAAAAGAGGCTGCATATTGTCCTAAAATTATTTCATATCTTTTAATTTCCATTCTGTAGGTTGAAATGTCCACATCAGATACTTATTAATATTTAGGAAAAAGTTTGAAGTAAAGTTCACCGAATCATGTTCTCAACCCGATAAACTATTGTATTTTTGGATCTCTTGATCAATAATCATATATTTGGTCTATGTCGTACTGGTTTTAACCCTCGACGAAAAAAAAGGATTGTTGTAAGTTTAACGAAGAAACCGATTTTGATTTAGTTTTTTCTGTTTGAAACTTAGATCAGGAAAGAAATGGAGTGCCGTATGCTATATTCAGTGCAGTGTAAATTTTTTAACCAAAATCGAATCGTCCATCATATTATGTGAGCCATACGGTTTGTTTACGGTGCATCTTGTGTTGGTGATTATAGTGTTTTTTAAGGTAAGAATAGTTTATAATCTGAAATGTATGGGTAAATGATTAATTGCGGGATGTAAGAGCCGAAGTGAGAAGAGCCTCTAATATCGTTTCACAGGTAAAACTATACCATACAGCAGTGATATTATTGTATCCATGAGAGTTGGTGTTCACGTCATAAGTTTCCGAATAAATGCACTACATTCCTTTAAACAACCATTAAAGCTTAATGAATGTTTAGATAAAGATGGCAATACAGTTTACATGTGCTTTAAGTAAAGACATGCGTATAGGTGATCGCCAGTGACTTCAATCAGCGCTTCAACTTAATATTGAACGGATTCTGATTGGACGTCAAACTGTCAAATTTATTCATTATTTATAACCTCATCGTTTTCTTTTAGTTAACGCTTTCTCGTATTATTTCTGTTCGTTGTCCTTTCATTTACTCGTTCTTTATAGTTATTTTGTTCAAATTATCAAATTATTACCTGAAGACAACGAAGTGTGGGTCGAAAGACTAATCAACTAATCAAAATAAAAAGTCAGCACTAACTTAATATAAACTGTTTGTGTACTTATTGAAAAATGTGAACATATTTGTAATCTATTCTATTCACAATAAAATTATACATATTGTTTTAATTATAAACTCATTTAGGTTATTTGTAACTAACTCCTTAAATTACGCTGCGATTTTAAGTTCTGGGATTGGGACGTTTGGTTAGCGATAAAGATTCTAATTGGCATTTGAAAACAATAAGTTAATTCACACAACAGTGTCTGTTTACTTCTAATAATAAACATCAATACTGGTAAAAATAATTGAAAAGAATTTAGATTCCAACTGGTTTTAATTACCATAACATAACCTTACTTTTTATAGAAAGTTACTCCATTATGGTGTAATTTTTTTCTGTACAGTGGGGTGCCGTTCTAATACATGTTTGAATGTACCTATAAAATATACTTATTACACGAATTTACGAAAATTGCAATATTTTTAACCATGTTTTGACTAGTTCAATCGCAGCAGACGTTAATATTTTTATTGCACTTATTAGAATTCCGCATTTAGCTTTACCAAGCTTTAATCAATTTTTTAAGATACGTTTTATACATACCTAATGGATTATTTAAGCACGTAAAATACTACTACGACAATTTTAAAGTAGTACAAGCAACTACCTGTGGGTAAATAAAGTATTATTTGCAACACCGCCTTATTACGATTTGGCAGATTTCATTCCTGACGTCATTATTTCTTAAATGTGTAAAAGACGCTACATTGACTTCAAATTTTAATCTTAATACATACAATTACAAGTAATTACGTGCACGCCAACTCTCGTGGATACAAATATACTAATTTATGCATAAAGCATTTGAGTTATTGTTACGATCTTAATTCATGTTACAGATCCATTTTGTTACGTTATTTGATGTTAACATTTCATTTCCATAGGCGCAGGGAGGGAAACTCGTTTCAGTTGTAAATGCAGGGTTACTTAGGTGCATGAAGCTTACCTAACATGAATCTGAATTTTTGGTCAATAGTAGGTAATTAAAGCCCAATATGTTCAACATAAGTTAATGGCATTATACCATAATATGATGGTAAAGTAGTGATTAAATATCAATTACTACACTACTTTCCCTTCCGGTTCTTTCAAATTGGCAAAATGACGCACTAAATTATTATGATTATTTGACCTTAGTGGGTAAATATGGCCTTTCCTGAATTGTTATAGTTTTCTCAAAGACCATGTAGAACGTGAATCATGGTTAGCTAAGGTAGATGTGTCTGACCGCCCCCCATCAAACATTCCCGGTTGTGTTCTAAGCACTTTGATGAAACTTATCTGTATAAAAGTGATACGGAATAACGAGTGCTCTTACTTCATGAAGCAATACCTACCATATCCTCGACTGTGCCAAATTACGCAAAAAAATTAACTCGGAAACTCCAAGAAAATAAAAATTAGAAAAACGTCTTGCTGACGAAGTTATATAAAAACTCAAAATAAAACCAGGAGAATTTCATAAACTAATTTTAAATTCAAATAAGGAAACCGGTTTCATTGGCACCGTCATCTCATTATAAAGCACATTGAAATTATGTAGTACAATAGTAAGGCAACATAATTTATTACAACATAATTCCTCTGTATAAGGTAAGCCAGGACCACCTAGAACTGTTTTCTTGTTCTATCAGGGTGCTTACAAAAACTGCTTGTAAGAGGGAAATAAGGAACGGTGTTGTTGGAAACTGTATTCCACTGGATCAGATACCAGTGTTAATAACTTCTTCTGCAATTAATGCCCCGGAAGAGAACCTGAAATTACAGGCCAGGCAAAAATTTAGAGGAAGATATACAGGGTGTGGCGCGAAGAGTTTTGATTAAAAGTAATGGCGGATACAGTTATGTTAAAAATCTGAAATTACGAAGCTGTATGTTTTGGATGACGCTGAATTCAAATATAATATTGTCCTGAATGTGGCACTTCCGGTTATACCGGAATTAGGCGTCAACTTTGTTATTTTAAATGGAACCTAATATTTTTTATTTTATTTTCGAATTTTACATGAAATTGTAGATAAAATTTGTGCACAATGCCCTATACCAAAATGAAGTATTTTCGAGATATTTCGATTTCTTTTAAAATTTTGAAAAAATCCTAGTCCACATTGAATAACGATATCTCCATTAATAACGAAGCTAGTGACGGGAAATTGTAAACAATAAATAACAAGCGCTTGCCCGTTAGCTTCATATATCCATCTCATTGATATTTCATACAGAGTGTTTTAAACTTAGCCGCCAACATGCACAATTTAAATCATTTATAAGTTGCTTACTTTAAATAGAACACCCTGTATTTTATTACATTTTCCGCTATATTTTTTTTAAGCCAATTCGTTTGGTATCAGTACTCCCTATACCTAAATCCAACCACTTTTGAGATATTTTATTATATTAGTTAAAACATAACAACACTTAATTATTTCAACATTAGTAATGGGTAGGCCATGATTTCCATTATTTAAGGTGATATTTTGTTAAAAAAACTTGATGAAAAGGATTCATAAATGTTTAGAAGTAGATAGTGCTAATTTTGAATACTTATTATAAAACTTTATTTGTTTAATATTGCATTTAGTTATTTTTGTTTGTAAGTTATCTAATTAAATTAATACAAAATATCTAGTCAACGTTTTTAATGATATCCACAATTAATAATCCTTTCAGGCTATTGGCTACTTTTCAGAATTAATAACTTATGAAAAAATAACAAAATATCACCTTAAATAATGGAAATAATGGCCTACCCTTTACTAATGTTGAAATAATTAGGTGTTATTATGTTTTAACTAAGATAATGGAATATCTCAAAGTGGTTGGA
This sequence comes from Vesta saturnalis, assembly GCA_036346205.1. Taxonomy (NCBI): domain Eukaryota; kingdom Metazoa; phylum Arthropoda; class Insecta; order Coleoptera; family Lampyridae; genus Vesta; species Vesta saturnalis. The sequence goes on from JARFJB010002129.1 coordinate 869,681, forward strand.
TTTGGTATGGGAATACTGATACCAAACGAAAAATACATGAAAATGTAATAAAAGTGTTCTATAATACAATTATTAAAATTGAATGCATATGTGTACGTAAAGGGACATTAGAATGGGATGATTTCGTGAAAATGATGCGGAAATAAAATTATCGCACATGCAAGATACGTAAAAAAAGACGAAGAACGACCTGGTGAATATACGGAATCAGTGTGGTGAGCATAGATGATTAACTGGAGGAGATTTTATAAATTTTCGCGAAAATAAAGATGACGACAGGTATTGTACAGGGTAGCGTGGTTTAGTCCATATTGGACATT